>CABHPH010144578.1:14208-30551 GCA_902168325.1 Peromyscus nudipes
ACACACACACACACACACACACACACACACACACACACACACACACAAAATGTTCCCTAGCCAAGTAGTTCTGTCTCACGATGAAAATCAATAAACTGGAAATCCAGCCTGAAAGTAGCTATGCCATATATTGATAATTAAAGTCCTTAGAATCCTATCTTAGCACCAACAGAGAATAATCTAATTTCTATGTTCCTTTCCTTAGGAAATGAGGATAATATTATCAGCATCATGGGTAAGTCTATCAAAAAGTGTGGCAATAAATTACTTGACATGACATAACTCTAACATAATTAAAATGGATCACTAACATTTTCAAAAGAGATATCCTAAATACTTAACTACCTTTGTCTTAAATAATTTGCCCAATTAGAAAGGGAAATAAAGTCTAAAATTTTAAAGTGATTTTAGAACCTTTAATACTTTTTTTTTTTAATTAAAACTGCTTGGCCATTAGCTCAGGCTAACTACTGACTAGCTCTTACATTTAAACTCAGTCCATTTCTGTTAATCTATATGTTGTCACGTGTTCCGTGGCTTTACCTGTGTGCCATTACATGCTGCTCCCTGGATGGCGGGCTGGCGTCTCCTGACTTAGCCTCCCTCTTCCCAGAACTCTCCTTGTCTGCTTATCCCGCCTATACTTCCTGCCTGGCTACTGGCCAATCAGCATTTTATTTTTTTATTAAGAGATTTTCTATTCATTTTACATACCAACCACAGATTCCCCTGTCCTCCCTCCTCCACCCCCTAGCCTTTTCCCCCAACGCACCCCCCATTCCCACCTCCTCCAAGGCAAGGTCTCCCATGGGGGAGTCAGCAGAGCCTGGTACAATCAGTTGAGGCAGGTCCAAGCCCCTCCCCCTGAACCAAGGCTGTGCAAAGTGTCTTGTCATAGGCACTAAGCTCCAAAAAGCTGGTTCATGCACTAGGGACAGGTCCCCAATCCCACTGCCTGGGGGCCCACTACACAGTTCTATCAATAAAAGATGAAAATGAGTTACATATCTAATGCATCCATCCGTTATTTTTATAGACTGCCTTAACTAAGTCTCCAGCAAGAGCAGTTAGCTTGGAGGATAGATGTGGAATTCGTTTTAACAAGAAAACGGGCCCAAGTGCTCCTGCAAGCCTCATCAGAACAGCAGAGAAATTGGTGGCCAGGAGTCAGCTCCCCTCATTCACATCTCTACATTGATCGCTCCAGCGACATAATTCACTACATGTCAGTCTTGCTTAGCCAAACCCACAAATATTAAATCCATGCACGCCAAGGACCTTTTGTACCCACAGTGCTAAGTGGGTGAGAGATAGAAACATTTCCAGGGCTATTTGTAAGTAACGTTATTTATACTTCATCGGTTTTCAATTTTACTTTTGTTACCTTCGTAGTGTTTGTGATGTTGAGTGTTTCGCTTTAAGCCACTTCACTTTCTCTTCTTGGCAAGTGTGTGATCTTAGTATTAATTCTCAAATAGTCTAAACTCTCCACTGGCAAATTTGGAGATGTAGGGAAGTTGGACCGTGTTCCATGCATTGCCTTTGAAATATGAGCATAATGCAATGACTTCACTTTGCGTGAGCATGCAAACCAAGTTGAGGCTGAGAGATCCAGCCACGACACAGGCAGTCCTTTCATCCAGCGTGCTTCAAAATGGTCATAAATTATGGCTGTTGGATGTATTGCCAGGATTCTGGAGCTAATTTTCATGGGTAAGAGGATTTGAGGAGTATCCGCTACCACCCTACTACTCAATTAGCTAACCAATATCACTCCTCTCCACGACAGTGGCTTTATACCATGGCTTCTGCCCCATACAGCAGAACAGTCATTTTACTTTTTGAAGACTGAAAAAGATAAAGTGTGGGTGTCAGAGAATTAATACTCAAGGCGGAAGTAAGGCAAACCACTTCAAAACTACTTTTAGAGTTTCAGGCTATGTGCACAGTAGCCCTGAAACTGAGAGAAACCTCGATTTTCTTACATTCATCTTTGAAAGTAGGCAGGAAGAGTGCCTATGAAGAATATCCATACCTTCCTGGATAGAAAATTTAAGTAACGCCCCATATTAGCTTGGCTTTGGGTTAGTGAATAGCTACCTCGTCTTCTCTTTACTTCCGTGATTTCCACGCCTTCATTCATCAAGTTTAGATCTTCCAAAGATGCTGAGATATTATATTTGTCAGAGCAGAATATGGTGAACTTTAGTAACACCTCACGCGGTGCTCTTACAGCATGGAATAATCTAGAGTCCTGGCCGTACCTCCTTTGAAGTAATCTCCAGCTGGACTAGCTAGATGGGGCAAATGTTCAGCTTTTCACATGATTTTTTTTTTCCTGGGGAACCATAATCCATGTGTTTCTTTGATGAACAAAAGAAGCTTTACAAAACCCAGTGTTTAAGGAGCCGGAGCTAGGGCTGCAAACATGGTCTGCTTTGTTCTTCTGGGAACTGGTTCCCGTCTAAAACATTTCTCCATTGTAAGGATCTGTCTTTTCTCCTCCAGCCACAGCCCTCAAGCTCCAATAACAGGCTCGTGACATTTTTTTTAGATACCAAAGTTATGAATACTCTTTTATGAATATCTTCCTTTGAACTCACATCTTGAAGAAGAAAAATAGCCCTACACATTGCTGGGTTGACACTCGTAGGCAAAACATACAAATTGTTCTCTTAGGGGCTGTAAAATGCTCCCAAATGCACAATGAAAAAGTCCTGATGCAGGATAATGCATATGAGCTCTGCCTCTGCAGCTGTAATTCTCAAAAAAAAAAAAAAAGTAATGTTTCTGACGGGCGTGAATTACACAAAATGCATTTCAGAGATTACTACCAAAATTCATGCTGCCCCCCGAGTGTCTCCCCTTATGACATCATGATTGCTTCCTTCGGATTCACACAGGCTCTTCATGATAGAGAACGGTGCCCTGTTGCAAAGCAAGGAAGCCTTCGTTGCATTAAGCTGCTTATGTTTTCACTTTCTCCCCATATCCCATTTCAACACATCCTCCAACCTCCTCTAAAAATAATTCCATGAATGCCAACTCAACAGATTACAGTAGATCGCCTATTAACTTCACTCTCCCTCAAAAGGAGCTTATCATTTCGGCTTATAATTCTGTCTGCAGCACTGTCCAACTGCAGTCAGATTCCTGACTAAAACTTACTTTCCTGCAGCCTCTTATCACTTAAACCATGCATCATCAACACAGCTCCTTCTTTTCTGGTGTTAAAAGGAATGTATCTTCCACAAACTCATTTTAATTATTTTCTGCATATACAAAGAAAATTAATCTGGAAAACCTAGCTCCCTTTAATCCCACTTTGTGGCTTAGATTCTTTAGGCCTGGGGCCACTTGCGTTCATTTCTGTCATCCTCAGGCTGATGCAAAAATAGCCTTTGGTACGGCAGAGAAATTAATCTGCATAGAGGTGACATGCCTTTGATCCCTAACACTGTGAAGTGAATCTTAGCGACGAAGGTTCGAGAATGTGACCCAGACTGAGGGAATGACCTGGGAAATGCTCGATATGCAGCTGTCACTTTTTGTTTTTAATATTAACAATATCATGGAAAGTTCTAGACCACAGAATATGTGTGAGCTTTAAGGCCAGACTCTAAAATTCTGGGTCCATATTCCACTTTTGTCTTATATTGGTTATGTGATTTTGAAGAATGCAGTGAACAGAATGTACGCCGTAAAATAAGGGTAGTAATACCACCTACCTCCTGAGATGGTGTGAGGATTGCACTGGAAAAAAAATATACAAGACACTTCTAGTATTGCCTGTCACTCAGCATTATCGTTCAGTAACCACTTGCTCTTGATAGAGAGGTAGCTCAGCTGATAGAGTACTTGCCTAGCATGCACAAAGCCCTGGTGTTCCATCCCTGGAGCCTCAGAAACTTCAGGCAATTGCACATCTGTAATCTCAGATGGAAAGGGGATAACCAGAAGTTCAAAGTAGTCTCAGCTGCATAGTGAGTTCAAGGCCAGACCGGCATAAATGAGACTATGTCTCAAAAAAAAAAAAAAAAAAAAAAAGGTAAGTGGAGCTGGTGAGATGGTTCAGTGGTTATGAACACCTGTCCATGCAGAGGACCCAGGTTTGGTTCCCAGCACGCACATGGTGGCTCGCGACCCTCTGTCACAGTTCCAGAGGAGCTGATGTCTTCTTTTGACCTCCCAGGGCATCAGGCACATGCATGGTGCACACGTATACATACCGGCAAAACAGTCATACAGATAATATAAAGCAAATACATGTTTAAAAAGCTTTAAAGTTAAGTTCCAAAGACACAACTTCCTTATACACTTAGAAACAGCATTGTAAAATAAAACAAAATCCTAGAACAATCTAATTGCGTAAAATATGCAATTGTCGCGCCCACCTCGACCAGCAAGGGAGACACGACACCGAGCTCTTCTTCTTGCAGTTTATTCAGGCCTTGAATCAATCTTCTGGCTGCTAAAACATCCCCCGGGCAAAGCCTCTCCCGGCCTTATATAGGCTCTGGGCAGCCAACCCCAGATCTCCATGTGGGCATTGCCCAATAGGCTCAAGCATGCGTAAGCAAGCCACAACCTCCACTATAATTGTTTACCACGGGAGCGCTCGCCGTTGGGATGGCGGAAGGCGGTAACCAGCGCCACCTGTAAGGCGTGGCTGCACGCAGCTCCCTACATGCAATTGCAATGTTTTATTTAGTATAGTGACTATACCATTGTACATAATTATGCAATCGCATCATTAAAATTAAATATTTTCCTTTTCCTATCTAGAACTTACATTTTAGCAAGTAAACTACATTCCATCACTTCCATTGTTATTAAACTTAAAGCCAACAAGGTTTTACAACTAGCCTGGCTTATGTCACTCTCTACCTACCCTCAGAAAAATAACTGAATATTTACTCCATGTCTGCCCTGAACACAGAACCTATAGAGAGCAGTTGCTGTGGAATAATGCTTTTGTACACTGGTTTAATAAAACACTAATTGGCCAGTAGCCAGGCAGGAAGAATAGGCAGGATAAACAGACAAGGAGAATTCTGGGAAGAGGAAGGCTGAGTCAGGAGACACCAGCCTGCCGTCCAGGGAACAGCATGCAATGACACACAGGTAAAGCCATGGGACACGTGGCAACATATAGATTAACAGAAATGAGCTGAGTTTAAGTGTAAGAGCTAGTAAGTAGTTAGCCTGAGCTAATGGTGAAGCAGTTTTAATTAATATAAGCCTCTGTGTGTTTGCTTGGGTCTGAGCGGCTGCAGATCAGGCAGGACACAGGAAAACTTCTGGCTACAAGCAGCGGCCTCAACTAACTTCATTTATATGGAATGATCAGTTTCCCTAAGTGTTCATTTGATCAAGATTGTTATTTATAGATAAGTGTTTCCTATCTCTAAAGATAATCCAGGATGCCTAAGTGTCTCCAGAAAAAAAAAAAAAGCTATACTCTACCAAACCCGAATACCAGAAAATCTAATTGCAAGAAAATTATCAGTTTATGTGCTACTGTTATGATACCTCAACATCAACTCTTGAGGATGCACGTGGGAGTCCTTTTCTGTCTTTGTCTCAACCCAAGATCCAAACAGCAAATATGTATCTTATAATTACATTAATGGGAAAGCCCTCCAAAATTAGAGATATGGTTTGATTATATTTATATAAGAAATGTGTGCAATAAAAACTGAGACCCACTAAAGAGGCCATAATAATTCTGTTAGTATAATGGGATTATACTTTTGTATCCTTTTTCAATTGTTTTGTTACTGACTAATCATTTTACAAAAAAAATTTAAGGTGTAAAACTCTAGAAAACTGGATTATGCATTAAAACACACACTTTCTCACTTATGGACAAACAAACTCACTATATAACATTTAATTCAAACTTTAATTTCCAAGAAATAAACTCCACAAATCTTTCTTGAAGAAATTTAAGGGCTGTCAAAATACATGTCTGTGTTATATTACACAACACAGTATATAAGATACTATATAACATAACATATAAAACTACAGATATATATTGTACACCATCATCATATTTAAGTAGTGTATAAACGTCCATGATATTGATAAGTAAATCTAATGTCATTTTAAAGCTTTCATCTAAAAGAGTTTCAAAAGTTATTTATTTTTGATTTCTTTGCATGTTCCTTTCTCGTCTCTAGATGAAAACTAATGAGCAATTAAAGGCATCATAGAATTCTATGGTTCACTGATCACATATTCAAAAACACCTACAGGATGAATCTATAGGACAGAAGTTTTACATACAACATTTATCTGGAATCAGATTATTTAAACATCAACTTGACTTTTGAATTTGATACAGAAGCAATCACCACGAACTAAACTCAAATATTTACAAGTGAAGGTATTCCAACACGAAGACTTGAATGATTTTGTTTAGGTTGTCAATGGTTGCCTCATTTAGATTTTCTTCATTGTCATCCATGGTGTGCCAGACTTCAGGGAAAGGAGAAGCTATCAAATGAAGAACTGGAACACCTAGTACAAGAGAAGCAACTTGTAAGTTAGTACAAGTTTCCAGTGGGTCAACTAGAAAGTGATATTCGTGAGCAAAGAAAGCTCCATATCTTATAAGACGCTCGATAATTCATTTTCTCGTGCGCACATCTTTATGTCTTACTTCAAGACATCTTTTATGAATACTTCAAGGCTTGTCAAACAAATGTCAATCAATACAGTAAGGGATGATAAGTCACCTATTGTCTGCAAGCTCTTCTTCTAGGAGTGAAAAGGCAAGACCTTCCCTATGTGGAGTTTCTATCCTAGTGGAGAAACAAGCAGGCACATATAAGATGCAATCGTAGTCAGGGCTAAAGCTTTTCAACAATAACTAAACGAGGTATGGGGATTAAGGATGGGGGACAGGGGAAATGAATGAAGAGCTATTTAAAGCCAGGGATGGCCCTCTCCAGAAGCTAATATTTAAACAGAAGCACAAAAGCCAAGAGAAAGCAAGCTAGGAAAAGATCTAGAAATGAGTACTGTGGGCAACAATATTCCCAAGGGCAAAGGTCATGAGGCTTGCCCTGAGCAGGCAACAGCAAGACGCCCGATGTGGCCGAATCACAGAAAGAAGTGAGAAAAGAAGTAGGAGATGATTTGGAAACAGAATCAGAAAATGCAAGTCCTTTCAGGCCACGATAAAGACTTTCCATCTTACTCTATAAGGCACCAAACCACTGGCCCTTTAAAACAGAAAGTATTAGCCTAATTTGATTTACATTTTAAAAAGATGGTCCTATTTTATGTGCAAAAAAAAAATTGAGAAGCATTAGTGAAATTCAGAGACCCGTGGGGAGGCGACTTAAGAGTCACCGAGTTAATTTAGCTTTGTCACCTCTTGGCACAGGAGATTTTTCTTATTAGTCAGGCCACATCAAAGTTGCACAAAGGGCAAGAACATAGCTTCACTTTATACAAGGCAAGGCAGGATGTCAGTGGGTTCTGGGATGTTTTAAATGTATTATGGGTAGGGAGAAACAAAGACATCATCAAGAACTTAGAATGTCTTTCATGAGAAAAAAAAAGAAGCCATGAATGAATGACATAATGGCTGAATTAATCGATTTATTATATTTAATGACTCAATCACTTTTAGATTGTTTCAGGTCAGGGGAAATGAGAATTAGTGTGTAAGTTCAGTGCTGTATATAAGGGTCAACTTAGATATCGTCTTGAAGATTTAAACACACGTGTGTGTAAGATATAGAGGCGGAACTCAGACAAAGGGCAGAATTAAGGACAGCTCCCAGCACTCTGACTTGAGCAACTGAATAAATGTAGATCATTTACTGAAAAGGGCAAGACTAGAACATTCCATGCCACTTATTCTTCCATGTCAATGAACAATAATGGGCTCTATCATTTCATCTGATAATCCAAGAGAGAGGGCTGGCCAAAGGAAGTTCTTGTTTCATTTTCTTTCATCTGTATTTACTGTCTTTAATCTTTTTTCATACAATATGTTTTGATCATATTCTTTCCCCTTTCCCAGCATCGCCAAGATCTTCCCCACCTCCCTGCTCTCCCAATTTCATGTTCTTTCCTTCTCTCTAAAAAAAATCAAAACAAATAAACAAAAAGCCAAAAAATATACCAAAACAAAACAAGCAAACAAAAAGCACACACACACACAAAACACATGGAGTCCATTTTATGTTGACCAATAGGGCCTGCCCTGGAGTACAGTTAACATACTGTCACTCTGTTGGGAAAAAAAAAGTATTTTCCCTCTCCCAGTGGGTAAAAATTGCAAATAGCTTTTCAGTTATGGGTGAGACTGTGTGTCCAATTACCTGGTAAGGAGATGTCAAACTATTACAAGCTGCATCTGAATAGTACCTGGCATCAATATAGACCAGGTGAGGGTGTGTCTAGATGTCTCCTTATCATTTATTTTGGTTTACCTATCTAACGTCTATCTTGTAGTTATATAACCAGAAGACACATGTTGGTCAAAAATCTTTTATAGCAAAATATGTATATTTCCTTTTAAAGATAAACTGTCATTCAAATTAATTTTAATGACTATTTTAGATCTTTTAAAATACTTTTATATTTGTCAAAACATTAATACATAAATTTCATTTGATCAACCTTAAGGAAGCATGGGCTTAATCATTCAAAGTGCACCCAATATTATTCATATTTAATTTGTTTCTCAAGTATAGGCCGTAGTTGGAGACCTGGAAACTTTCTCCATTAACGAAAAGCTATCTAATGGCACCAGGGAGCTAAGTAAAGTTTGGGGGACGGGGGGGGGTTCTTTTTGCATTGGGCAACAGTAACTCCAGAGACCCATAACTGGTTAAGATGAGGAGAATAAATGACTGTTGAACGTTAAGCCATCAATTAGACATCTCTATCATCTAAGGCTCAGTGAACATCAAAGATGAGGGGTGGAAAGGTTGGCAGAAACAGAGGGAGGATGGGAAGAATGGTATGAAAGGCAAGCATGGTATGGCCACTGTACTCTTGAGCTCACAACGTCTGTGACCAGTACAAGATCTTCCTAAGATTGAGCCCACAACATCATGTCATGGAAGATGGAAGATCCCAAGAAGTCTCACCCCTCTCTCAGGACTTATACATATTTATAGTGGTTGCTAGAGGAGGGAGAGACATATACATTAGTGGCGTAGGTACTGGTAAGATGCCTGCAAATAACCCCTCATCCTCACTCTTGTAAGAAACCCTAACAAAACCCACTGGGTCATTCAAAAATACATGAAAGGGGAAGGAAGATTAACTGGAAAAGGGGAAGGGAGTTACAAGAGAAGAAAGGGACAAGAGAGGGTAAAAGGAAATGAATATGATCAAACTACATTTATACATATATGCAAATGTCACAATGAAACACACTATGTACAATTAACATATAATAAAAATAAAAGATTTTAAAAAAGAATGTGTAAATGATGTTTTAAAATTTCAAAATGCACATAAAATACAATAAATACAGTAGGCACAGAAGGGAAAATGCACATGCACAATAATACACACACAGTTTACCTTTTCTTAAAAATGGAATATGGTCATCCTGGATAATATTTCCATAACCAAAATTCTGGAAATACTTCCTCTCCAAAGAATGATCCTTGAGCAAACCCAATTCATAGAGTTCTTGTTCTGTAGACAACAACCAGACAGTAGATGAACATCTAGTTTTATCTGATCAAGTCTCAGAATACATCCTTATTTAGGGAGCTTGAAATCTTATCACACATGGAATTCTTCTTTAGACACCTATCAGCGAACATAGCCACATCTAGTGACAGTAAGTGTCTAGGTGTCACCTATGTATACTTTGGAGTAGAGATTAGAGACAAGGAGTCACACGTGACTCTGGCTTTGCTGGTGAGGACCTCTTTAAGGGCAGAAGCTCAACAGAACAGTAAGAGATTGAGAAGGAGAAAATAAGAGACAAAGGTGTTGGGAAAAGTCAGGTGCAGATGCAAACAGGTCCAGATGGTGCATGGGGAATACCTACAGAGGGATGTTGGCCTTAAAAGTGGAATATTCAAACAGAGTAGGATGAAGTATATCAACTGGCCACTCTGGGGAAAAGACAGCTACTGTGACCTATATCAGTGATTTCCAAGGTGTGGTTCCTGATCAGTAACCACCTGGGACTGACTTAGAGATGCAGATTAGCTGGTACCATCTCAGATTTAATGAATCAGAATTTCTGGGATACAGCCCTGTAATCTATGCCTTAGCATGCCCTCGGGGGATTCTCATCTGCACTAAAGTTTGAGAACCACTGACCTACATAACCCATCACTCTTGTTATCTTGTAACATATTCATAACCCATGTGCTGTTTGTTACAAGATGATAAGAGATCATGAGATTATAAAACAAGGAAAAAGGACTCTCTAGGATAGCTGTTCATTTTTGTGATTGTTAAATTTACAAGGGTAAAACTGTCCCAACTAGTAAGTAAGCGTGTATAGTGAGATTTTAAGAACATTGAGCAAAGTGTCCCAGCATAGGCCCCAGGCTCCAAAAAGCCAGCCCAGCCTTGGTGTAGGGAGGAGGGGACTGAACCTGCCTCGGCTGAATCTACCAGGCTGGGCTGACTCCCCAGGGGAGACCTTACCTTGGAGAAGGTGGGAATGGGGAGTGGGTTGGGGGGAAGAGCTGGGGGGTGGGAGGAGGGAAGACGGGAGAATCCGTGGCTAATATGTGAAATTAAGATAATTATAAAATAAAAATACTATAAAAAAAAGAACATTGAGAAAGCCCCAACTACCAACCAAAATAATATTCCTATTTATCAATATTTATATTTCCTTAACCATAGAGTACATTTTTTTTCTTATGCAATTAAAGACATAAAGATGCAAATCCTGTGAAGGAGAACAGCACAGTGGATTTTAATCTCAATAAGGTACAGTTTATTGATATGTGCACTTTGGAAAAGGAAAGAAGGGAAGCACACAGAGTCCTCGAAAATAAGACAAAGGAAGAAAATAGGAGACAAAAAGAGATGGAAAATTAAATTCAAGAGTATCTTTTGGCATCATTTTTAAGAATCTAGAAATGTAGTGTTTTGATGTTTGCATTTCAAAGTAGAATTCTATGCAGGAAAATAAATCAGGCCTGTAAATTAAAAACAATAAACTAATTGGTAGGGTAAGACAAAAGCCAGCCAAGTGTGTTAAATATTTAAAGAGCACGCTTAAATCATAAATTCTGAATTTTAAAGCCTACTGCTTTTCAGTAGGAAGAAACAACATTTTGCTCTTTAATAACTGCGGTGCTTACCAATTGCTTGGAGTCTATTAAACCATCTGGTGGTCTTGGGGAAAAAATTGGGAAATGTTGGATTTGCAGCTCCAATCAAATCTAGTAAGACCAGCAGATCCTAAGGAAGAAAAAATATTATTCAATCACGGTCATCAAAGAATGTTTTAGAACCAATAATAGAGGAAAACAGTCAAAACTAAATAATTTTAATACCTGAGAATCACACGGAGAGCTATACAAATGAACAAAGGGTTTAGTAACATTATTTGCTAACTATTTTAGAGAACGTTTTAGATCTTGCTTATGCAACACGGATAAATGGTGATGTATTATGCACCCAATGGACATAACTAAGGACAGGTCAGAAAGGCAGGTTTGATGCATATTTCATGAATTGAAAAAGAATACGTTTGCTTTGCTTTCAGATGGGAGTTCAAGCATGTCTGATCTTCTGTGCCATTATAGTTAGGCATCTTAACTTTAATCTGTAATGGTAGAGGTGCATGTGGACAGAAGCGGTGACTCATGAAGCATGCAAGAAAAATTCCTCCAAAGGAAACTGTATACATCATGCTGCTGGTTCGCCATTTCCTTGTGTAGCAAGCAAGGTGCTCAACCTAGCTACTCTCTAAGGTCTCCTGATTATAACCTTCCATATTAAACCAGTGGTCGTTAGCCTATTTGAGCCGTAAAACATCAGCGAGCTTGAGGACTCCCTGAAGACCACACCTAGATTAAGTCCTCCCGATTTAGATGAGTGAAATAATGTGTGGGTAACTCCCTAGAGTGAAACCTACCATACACTGAATAAATATTTTCAGACTTCACGATTCCAAAGACACAGTATGCCCAGGTGATACACACACACACACACACACACACACACACACACACACACACACACACATATAACTGGTATTCATTCATTTGAAAAACTGCTTGTTTGAAATAGGAACATATTCGTGAGATTGGATAAGTCTCTGTCTGAGAAGTCAATGGTCCATCACTGTAGATCATATATCTGGACGGATAAATAACTACTAGTTATCTAGGTCTCTCTTCCTTTTTCTGAACCCTTCCGAGCCACTCAGGCACAAGGGAAGGAGTGGAGTCCTGACTGCATGTCTTTGACCCATGGCAAACTGTCAATGTACCTGAGAAAGTCATGTTCACATGAGGAGTGTTAGGGAAACTCATAAATGACACTGATTGTTTATTTCATTCATAGGGTGAAGGCCGGTAACATGAGAAACAACGGGGATGCATGCCGGCACAGCAGAGGGGTCAGGGAGAGTGTCAGGGATTTGTGGAGAACCCTGGGAAGAAGGAGGTCCCAAGAGCAGAACAAGGTCCTAAGCTGGGGTCAGTGAGGATTAGTGACAAGTTGAAGATCAAGTATGGGAAGAGAGTCACAGGAGAGGATTTACTGGCCGGGCACAGAATGAGGATGTACTGAGGTTGGATGCTGAACCCACTACTTAGTAATAGCAGCGGGATTTTAAGGCAGCCTTAAAATGTCTCTACTCTCATACCAAAAATGCCAGATCAGCCTACCACATCAAATTGAACATCCACATTGCAGTCACTCTACTGCTTTCAACGCATGGGAAATTCCTCACTCCGCCCTCTGTGCTCCCTGCCCTGGGGTTCCGGTCCTCCTGAAAAAGGGCTTTCTCTCTCCATACCACGCAGTACTGGGGGGGAGTGGGTGAGCTCTCATACGGAATCCAATGGCTCTTCAATCTGATTCTCACATCACTTTAATTAAGCTCGGCCAAACACAGCTTCTCACACAGAATCATTCTTTTTAGCTCTGGGATTCCTCAAAAATCCAGTGCTTGCCAAGGAATGTTCTACAATAAACAGTGCTCCGAGGATTTCGTGGCACTTTTAGGCCTTTACTTGGTCTTCTCGGCCTTTCCTCTGGAGACAGGGACGGAGCTACAGAGCCAAGGTGACTGAAACTAACCACGCCATGCAGTTGGTTGGTGCCTCTCGATCCCGGAGGGTGTGGGGTGGAAGCCATCTTCTGGGCCAAGTGCCGAGAGCCGTACAGAGAATCTTGAGGAGACCAGTGAAGAAAAGCCTCTTCTCCATCAAAGAAAATGAGCCGGAGCGAGAGATCTGGCTTGGAACCAGAGACATCCTGGTAAAAAAGAACAATGTGAAAAATAAAACAAAACCAACGGAAACTCTAACTCCAACCAATCACAGACTCCCAGACTATATTTAAAAAAAAAAAAAAAAAAAAAAAAAAAAAGCACTTAGTGAGGACATATTGACCTGGGATTGTCTTAGAGATATCTATGAACACTATATCTTCAAGATGTGTTATGTGTTCATGGTGATCATCAGTGCCGGGGAGGGGGGGGCTGGGGGGGGAGAAAGGGAAAAAATGCTACAGTCAATTAAAAACCCACATTCTTTCCTAGTAACTGAGCAAAAAGATGTTCCATGAAGCGAAGATGTCCAAGCAAGTGAAGAGATGCCAAAAGTTACTTCACACCATTTCCGCTGCTCCAAACATCGTCATACCACGCGAATCCCGCACCTTCTAAAGCTAAATGTCTTACATTTGGTCTTACACCCTAGGACGCAGTCAGACTGTGGAGCTGCTGTAATGAACATGGTGGCATGCCACAGAGCTTCCGTTCCGGTGGGTGTGTTGCCCTAGCTGCAGCCTCTCCTGGGCTGCACCTCCTGGGAGTGTCCTATATCCCATGACTACCTTCTTCAGGCATGGGGGGGCGGGGGGCTCTCTTCAGGCCTACCACCTCCACAGCTGCCCAGAGGTTGGCTGAGGCTCCGGTAAAACCTGCATGGTGGCGGCGGCTCCATTGTTCACTTCCTAATCCCTTTTCATCCCTCTCCCTGTGATCCAAGGCCACTCCCTACTCACTGACCTGAATGCTCATCAGATGATGTCCCGCCTGGGAAGGTGCTTCCTGGATACCCAACCTAAAGCAACTGGGTACCTTCTTCTCACCTTACTGAAGTCTGAAATGTGTGACTGAATTTTAGTTCAAGAGTCTACCCTAGGAATGACGTAGGGACACAAAATAATTAGAGTATTTTTCTTCAGGGTCTCTACCTGGGGTGAGTTAGGAGAAAGAAAACAAATCCATAAGCATGATATGTGATATGCCAAGGGACTCCAGTATGAAACATTCATCCACTGAAGATTGGGAGAAGTGAGAGATGGAGTCCTTGGGGTCATCAAGCAAGGCTTTGTGAGAGAAACAGTATTTGAGCCAACTAAAAAGGTTTACATTTGTTATTGTCTGGCCATGACTCTCCTGCACAGATCAATCCTTTGGGTATTCAAATCCCTAAATCCTTCAATCTCACCAGAATCTCCAAACTCATTTAATCTCATTTCTCCACAGCTACACTCCCATAACGACCCTATTTATTCCATGTTTGGCCAAATGTCTGGCAATCATTCCAATCCTTCCCTTATATATACACTATCATTCCTTTGCCTCTTCATAGTCCCAGTTCCCTGGAAAAATAATAATAATCACATGGAGTACCAGTCTCTGCCTATTCTGTGACTATTCTCAAGATGCTGAACTTGGCCAGAACAAAATAAACAACCATGCCAGTTGCTAGCTTAAAATCCATGACCAGAAGCCAGGCAGCGGTGGTGCATGCCTTTAATCCCACCGCTTGGGAGGCAGAGGCAGGTTAATGTCTTTGAGTTTCAGGCCAGCCTGGTCTACAAAGCGAGTTCCAGGACAGCCAGGGCTGTTATACAGTGAAACCCTGTCTCAGGGGTGAAAAAAAAAATCCATGACCAGAAATTTTGCTATTGCCTTTTGTGTTTACCAGAAGTCATATGTACTGTCTGGGTCCGTTCACTGTCAGACTGAGTATTTCCCTAATCTACAGTTCCTCACTTCACCCATCCTCACTCCCAAGTAATGGCCTTGACTTCTTCTTGCCCGTCCAAGTAGACACCAATCTCTCCACATACGGACTAAATCCCATCTCCTCTCGTCTGCTATAGGGCATTGCTTTAACAAACACTACTCCTCCTACATCAAGTTTTCTGTCTTTGCTGGATATTGCTACGGGCTTACTATCTCCACTAACTGTTGACCTTTCTCCCTATTCGTAGAAAAACTTGCTGGAAGAGTTCTGTATTTGCACTGTGTCAGAGTCCTGTGCTTGAGGTCCCTTTTTTTTTTTTAATGCTGGGGATTGAATGCAAGGCAAGTACTCTACCAACTGAATCATGTCCCCCAGGCTTTCTGTGAGTTCTGTTCTTAAGTCTATCCCTTCAGGCTTCCTATCCTCCATCTTCTGAAACCGATCTTGTCAAGAACACCTAGGACCCGTACGTTGCTAAACCCAAAGGTCAACTCTCAGTCTTCACCATTCTTGACTTACTGAACGCATCCAACATAGCTGTTGCTCCACCCTGGGTGAAATTCTTCAATTTGCCTCTGGGACACCACCTTCTTCCTCCCTCAGTCAGGAGATAGAATTTAGTGCATATATAGAGAGACTGGCATCTAATGATACTGGTAAGGGGAAACCAAGGCCACACTACGTGGGAGTGAGGATGAGCGAGCTAAGGAACTGCAGTTAGGGAAAAGGAAGAGTGTGAAATGCTCAGTCTGAGAGTGAACAGACCCAGACATCCTTCATGTCTCTTCCCTCTTAGTATCAAAGAGCACTGGGACTTGCTCCCTGGTTCTCTTCTCGTCTCTGCTAGTATCTATCCCTTTGATAACCTATTCTGAATAGTGTGTGTGTGTTCTCACACCTCATCTCCAGACCAACGTATCAGTTGGCAAATTAACACCTCACACAGATGTTTAATCGACACCTCCCACACATGTGCACGCGCGCACACACGTATGTAACGCATGCCACAAGTTTTTAAAACAGACATCTCAGACATAATTGTCAAAAGTCATCTCTTTGGGTGGCGCACGCCTTTAGTCCCAGCATTCAGGAAGCAGAGGCAGGTGGATCTCTGTGAGTTCAAGGCCAGCCTGGGCTACAGAGTAAGTTCCAGGAAAGGCGCAAAGCTACACA
>CABHPH010144580.1:0-14959 GCA_902168325.1 Peromyscus nudipes
AAACTACTGGATTCTGTTGCACTGGTGTTATCAAGGGAAGAACTGGAAATGAGTCACCTACCTATCAAAAAAGATCCGGAGTCAGCCTAGATTTTGAATTGCCTATTTGGATAATAATTACATCCTCGCTACTCAGAATCATGCCCAAGAGCCAGGCACATAAAACATATTTGGTAATTACGTGATGACTGAATAAACAATTAATGGTCAAAGGGTGGAAACAAGAACTGTGCAATCCGGGCCAGTCAGCAAGGTGGCCCAATGAGTAAGGGTGCTTGCTACCTAGACTGACAACCTGAGTTCAATCCCCAGGACCCACGTGGTGCATGGAGATTCATGCAAGCTGTCCTCTGACCTATCCATGTATATTGTGGCACGTATACAATGCCACACACACACACATATACACACAACAAGCAGGTAAATATAATGAAATAAAAATACATCTTGGCATGTGAAAGAAACTAAAACGTGGCCTTGTTGGCAAATGCAGGAGAGCTGGTTAAAGGATGGGCTGTGCAATGCAAATCACATGAAAACAAACAGCAGTGCTAACACTCACTAATGAAAAGCTCTAGCTCATATTAATTACTACCACTAAATAGCTAGCAGAGTACAACTTGAGCATTTGTTTTGCAGAGATTAATTCTTCTCAAATTGAAAATAACTTAAACTAGGCATGGTGGCATACTCCCTTAATCCCAGGATTCAAGAGGCAGAGGCAAGCAGATCTCTGAGTTTGAGGACAGTCTTGTCTACACAGTGAATTCTAGAACAGCCAGGGTTATATACAGACCTTGTCTCAAAAAAATAAAAAGATGAAGATAATTGAAATGTATGCAAATACAACTGAGAGCAATATTGTACAGAGTAAGACAAGGAATCCACAGCTTATCATGGCTCGCCACTCTCGAAGCCTTCTGAGTGTGCAGAACTATGCAGCACAGTGTGAAAAATCATAATTTAAAAACTAGGTGTTGGGTATCAGATTCCTTCTTACCTAATGGAAAGCCAAAGACACCAGACTGTGCAATTGTAGCTTGTTCCAGGGAACCTTCTTGGCTAGCAATTGAGATATTTCGTAGCCTAAGGCTATCATAAAGGCCTTGAAGCTTTTGATACTGGCGATTGCGCTCCATAAGTTTTTCAGAGATATCACTAAACTTTTTCTTGTATTCTTCTAGAACTTTCTTCATGGAGGTGACCTCTCCTTTCATAGAGGTCAATTCTACATCCTTGCTCTGTATTTGCTGTGTATATATCTTTTCCATCTGTTTCAGATGGCTCTCAGCCTTGCTGAAATTATATTCTTGATAGAGACGTTCCTGATGTACCTGTCCAAATAAATGAGAAGCAGCATGATATTAGAGACTGTAGAACCTCATCCAAGCTCAAGTGGAAAGGATGCTTATACAGGGATATAATTATTACAATATTTAAAGCAAGGCTAAAAACATAATCACGTGGGGCAGTGGTGGCACATGTCTTTAATCCCAGCACTTGGGAGGCAGAGGCAGGCAATCTGTGATTTCAAGGCCAGCCTGTTCTACAGACCTGGTTCCAGGACAGTCAGGACTACAAAAAAACCCTGTCTCAAACAAACAAAAAACCATAATCACAACATACAATGGGGTGATTACAAAAAATGGGCTGCTCAGAAAACCACACCACCAAAACAAGTATGCCTTATCTGCAAGTAACATATCTTAAAGTTTTTAAGAAATACAACAGAAGTTAGGTGTGAAGGTTTATGCAGGAGGATCAGGAGCTCAAGGTAAGCCACCTCAGCTAGGGTAAATTCAAGGCCACCTGGGTTACATGAGACAAAACCAAGAAAAATACATGTTTACAGGTCACATGCACATACATGAAGTCCAATTTCTAACTGATCCAGAGTTAGAAAAATAAGACCCCCCAAATATCCTAGAATTTACATATGTGTAACTCATGCTGGGCAGAACCTGTAACTAGGACATAGCAAACAAAATAGGATGTCACTTCTCTGGTACGTAAGACTACAAAGTCCATCTTCCTTGGAGATACCCTTCCTTGCTGACTGGAAAAAGCAGCCATGATGGGAAAACCTAGAATGGGAGCAATTGCAAAATACTGAGGCCTCACAGGATTAACTCAGAATGAATCAGACCTGAATACAAACTGCAAATCAACTCGTAAGCGATAACACAAGGGAAATCTAGACATTTTGAAGTTGGCAATGACAGTTACATTATCTATTTTTTATGTTGCCTGAATGTAGGTATGTGCACCAGTCAGAAGAGGGCTTCAGGTCCCCTGAGACTAGAGTTATGCATGGCTGGGAGCCACCATGTATATGCCAGGAATGGAACCCAGGCCCTCCCTGAAAGCCACAAGTGATCTTAACCAGTGAACCATTTTCTCAGCCCCACCAATGACTTTTAGACAACTTCAAAAAAGTCACTGAAGATGTTAATAAAATAAAAATCTCTACTCCATGAAAGGCACTGTTGAATGAAAAAGACAAATCACAGACTGGGAGAACATACTTGCAAAAGATCTGAAAAGGGCTGCTATCCAAAATAAGAAAGGGTGCTTAAACAGCAGTAACAACAAAACCACTTTAAAAATGGACAAAGTCAGGGCATGGTGGCATATGCCTTTAATCCCAACACTCAGAAGGCAGAGGCAGGTTCTGTGTGCTTGAAGCCAACCTAGCCTGCATAGATAATTCCAGACCAGCTAGGATTACATGAAACCCTGTCCCAAAAACAAAAACCAATAGCCTGAAGACTTCAGTTCAACCTCAAGATTGCACATGATGGAGAAACCCAATTCCCACAAATTGTTATCTGACCTGTGGATCCAGAACATGCACACACAATAACTAAATGTAAAAACAGGCAAAAAAAAATGAGCATAGGTTCCTATCATTTCTCAGGAAAATTAAGGAGATTCCACTCTACCTCATTAAAATGGCCAAAATTACAATTTGTCATTTTTGGCCAGAATACAAAGTAGTACAGCCACTGGAAAACAGTTTGGCAGTTTCCTACAAAAATATGGTCAGGGCTGAAAAAGTGCTTGGCTAGCATATGCAAGACCCTGGGTTTGGTTGTTAGCACTACAAAAAAATTCTTGAGCTAACTATGTGTAGGTAATTGCCACACAGTATAAACAATAAAACAAAAGTATGAGTACAAACAGTTCCTCACAAAATATAAAAACAAAAATATCTACTTAGCCCATGATAAATACTTGTAATAAAAGTTAGGGGAGAATATTTAAAGAAAGTTTTCTGTACATTCATGCATGTGTAAGAAATATAAATATAATAGTGAAGGGACTTTTAAAGGAAATCCCTCAGAAGGGAGTTACAGATTTAGCACACTGGTAAAGCACTTACCTTTTAAGCACAAGGCCCTGGGTTCAGCAGCATCCCATACCAAGACAAAAAGAGATCCTACCTATGCCTCAGATTATACTTCAGTGTACACTGTATGTGGGCACATGGAGGCTGATGTTTGCACACATGAGAGGCCAGCTCTCCTATGGGTGCTGAACTCAGGTCCTCATGCTTACACAAGCACTTTACCCACTGACGCATCTCCCCAGTCCCTAAGCACTAACCTGGTATGTCCAGAAGGCCAATGCTCGGGAGCTAATGTCCAATACAATCTCTGGTCGAAGCCCTGCCAACACCATAGCTTTATATTCCTCTGACGGGCTGAGTTCTGTACGGACAATATCTAGCTTTCCAGAAAGGGTACTGTTGCAGGCAGGGCAGATAGCTGGTGAACGGCTGAATTCACCACTGCCATGCTGGTCACAGAAGATGTGAGAGCAGGCAGTAACCCAAGCATAGCCAGAGAGCTTGAGACGACATTTTCGATAATTGCAAAGCAACATGTCCTCATACAAAGACATGATAATAGCCTCCAGAAGAAGAATCCTACCAAGGAGTAAATGAAGAGATAAGTAAGTCAAATTGTAATGAATATGGAATTTTTTAAAAATGTACTTTATTCTGACCAAAAAAATGGACATTTTTGGCATTTATTAAAATTATAATGATTTCAGCCTCAATACTATGGTCTTTCCTTATACATACAGATAGTTCCAACTCTTACCAATGCCAAGAATACTATGTGCATGACAAATGTTTAGTACATCACAAATAAAAATTAAATCTGTCTGTTGTGTCATTTTCCAACACCAGAACATAAAGCATTCTATTAAGGCCAGGCGTCATGGTGCAAGCCTTTAATACAGTATTTGGGCTGTAGAAGCAGGCAGAACTTTGTAAATTCAAGGTCAGCCTGATCTATATAGTGAGATGCAGGACAGTCAGGGCTAGTAAATCTCGTACTTGGCAAACATGAGGCTGCACATAACCGCAGGGATTTTTCAGTAAAAATATTAAGTGACACTCTTAAGGTTTTTTTTTTTTATACATCTTGATTTCTCATATTTCTTAACTGAACTGCCTTGATTAAAAGACTAGCTGCCTGATAAAATTATATATAAACTAAGCTAATTCATCTATGATGAAGCCTGATAATCTACATTAAAATGTTTGTTTAAATTTTATTATCAGTTAAATAATACACCTATTTATTATTTATATATTGCCATAGTTTGATTTAACACATTGACAATTAATTCTCTAAACTAAGTTACTTTTCAGTAGTGTCCACATATAGAAAGCAATAGCATTAACAAGTCATATATTGAATAATAGTGGTGTATCAATTATACGCCAAGGAAAAGTGAGCACATTCAACGTACAACTTAAGAATGTTTCCTTAACAGGGTGATGGGCCACACCTGTAATCTCAGCACTCAGGAGGCTGAAGTTGGGCATCCCTCGAGGCCAGCCTGGGCTACACAGCAAGATCCTTGATGCAGGGAGGAGTTTGGTCCTGCCTCAACTTGATATGCCATGCTTTGTTGACGCCCATGGGAGGCCTGCCCCCTTACCCCTTTCTGAACAAGGAGGAGTGGATGGGGGTGTGTGGGTGGATGGGAGGTGGGGGGAGAGGGAATGGGAAGAGAGGAGGGAGGGGAAACGGTGGTTGCTATGTAAAATAAATGAAAATTTTTAATTAAAAAAAAAGAAGAAGCCAGGTGGCGGTGGCGCACGCCTTTAATCCCAGCACTCAGGAGGCAGAGGCAGGCAGATCTCTGTGAGTTCGAGGCCAGCCTGGGCTACAGGGGGAGTTCCAGGACAGGCTCCAAAGTTACACAGAGAAACCGTGTCTCAAAAAACCAAAGGAAAAAAGAAAGAAAGAAAGAAAGAAAGAAAGGAAGGAAGGAAGGAAGGAAGGAAGGAAGGAAGGAAGGAAGGAAGGAAGGAAGGAAGGAAGGAAGGAAGGAAGAAAGAAAAGTAAATAATGATGATGATGATGTTGCTTTAGTAACGGGGGTCAATGGATATGCTGACACCGTCATCTCAAATGCCACACCTGCACAACCTACCACCTGAGAGGCAGCCCCTACAAGATCAGTGGTCCAGTCATCCCTGGATTCCGCGACTCTGAAGTCACTACGCGCTATGAGACAGCCTTCAAAGGGACAAATATACAGACGTCCTTGCTGAATTTCCAGAGACCATTCACCTGACAGCCAGCGGCCAACTTGACTCTACCTCCCCCGGAGTACTAATGCTCCCCGTCCTAGCTGGAGGGGACGGAGCCGCCAACTCCACAGGGTAGGCGGGAAAGCCATACACACGAGGACGGCCAAGCGTTTCGGAACAAGACCCACCACACTGTGCTCACTGGAGTTTCAGCCTTCCCCCCACCGCTCGCAGAGAAAACGACGGACCAAATACCTGCAGCAAAGCAAGCTAAAGGCGCCGGCCTTCCACCAAGCGAGACACGCAGGCGTCGCGTGGCCGAGCTGTCAGGGCGCATGCGTGCCGGCCGCGGGGCCTGCTGGGTAGCACGAGGCGGGCTGCTGGGTAGCACCCGGTGCTCGTTGCTGAGGTGATCAGCCAGAGGCTTGTCCTCCCGTTTTCCCGACAACATACATTGAGAGTCGATATTGCAGATAGTCACAAGGTGCTTAAAAGGAAGCAATAGGCGGGGCGGCGGCGGCGGCGGCGGCGGTGCACGCCTTCAATCCCAGCACTCGGATCTCTGAGTTCGAGGCCAGCCTGGTCTCTGGAGCGGGAAACTTTGTCTCAAAAAACCAAAAGCCAAAAAAGAAGCATCAGCAGCAACGGGATCAAGTGCCATACTTTTTTGGGAAGATTTCTCTTTTTCTCTAGTCCCAACCCTGGAGAGAAAGACTGACCATTGAGTTCCAGGTCAGCCAAGACCACATAGTGAGACCCTTTCTCAAGTAACTTTTAATATATATATATTTTTTAATTTATTTTTTATTTTATGTGCATTGATGTTTTGCCATGGGTGTCGGGTTCCCTGGAACTGGAGTTGCAGTTTTAAGTTGCCATGTGGGTGTTGGGAATTGAACCCAGGACCTTTGGAAGAGCAGTGTTCTTAACCACTGAACCATCTCTCCAGCCCTAATATATATTTAACATCTGTGTGCCACTTATGTCTATGTAGTCAGAAGAGCGTGTTGGATGCCCTAAGAGCTGGAGTTACAGTTGTAAGCTTGTGGACTCGATGCTGAGGATGACCCGGTACTCTAGGTCAGCAATAACTACTGAGGCATCCCTCCAGCCCCAGGAGTTGTAACTTTGAGATAGCTTTGCTGGTAGTATTCAAATAGTTAAGGGGATTATTTTGTTTGTTTTCAAGATTGATTTATGTATGTGGCTGTTGTCTGCCTGTCCATCGGCACTCCAGCAGAGGGCATAGGATCCCATGAAACTAGTTGTGCCCCCACTAGTTGTGACTAGTTGAAACTAGTTGTGCTGGGAATTGAACTCAGGACCTCGGGAAGAACAGCAGCCAGTGCTCTTAACTGCTGAGTCATCCCTTCAGCTCCTAAAGACTGCTGTAACTGTGCCCTTTAGAGGTTTTTCTGCCTGACAGTGGTTTTTTTCTAACTGAAAATTAAGTCGGGAAGAGGGCTAGAAGGTAGCTAGAATGCAAACCATAATGCCATTCTCTTGCAGCCACCTTCTCAGAATAGAGGACCCTGTTATGAACTAATTATAGCCACACAATGGACACCAACCAATGGACTTCCCCAATATTAAACCTCTTTCTCTTTGGTTTTTGAGACAGGCTCCATGTTTCCTACAGTGGCCTTGAAGTCACTGTGTAGCAGAGGATGACCTTGAACTTCTGAACTTTTACTAAAGGCTGGGATCAGGGAAGTGTGTGCTGGAGATATAGAACCTAGTTTTCATACTGACAGGACCAAGCAGACGCCATAACTGTAACCCCCAACTAACCCTAGCCAATTAAAAGTTACTGACGTGATTGCCACTCGCATAAACCAATCCTGAGTCTGTTCCTATGTAGTCTGTAGACCCCAAGAACCCCACCCCACCCCTTGCTTTACTCCCTATAAATACCCTGCCCCCTTGCTAACTTGGGATCTCTCCTGCTCTGCTGCTGTGTCAGACAGAGAGGCCTGGGTTAACTCACAACAGTAAAAAGATTCTGCTTTTGCATTGGATTTGGTGTCTTGATGGTCTTTAGGGGACTCTGAGTACAATACATGTTAGGCAAACAACTAAGCTACAGCCATTAAACCTGAATCCTTCCATTAATGAAATCGCTCTAACATTTGCTTTTCCCCCTAGCAACTTAATCCTACTGGTACAAATTAGTCAAGGGAAATTGGATAAGTAAATATTAGGTTTGTATGAAGAAATAAAAGATGAGAATTTAGCCTCCAACTACAGCAGGCTTTATTCAAAGATAGGAGATGTGGTATCTCGAGTTCTAGACAGGACATAATCAGGGCACAGGACCCAGTCACTAAATGACCAGAGTTCAAAAGAATGAAGATTACATGCTTCAAGATGGGGTTTCTGTAGCTATGGAGAAGCAAAGCTGTTTTCCTTAGACAAGCTGGTTTTGAAATTGCAGGTTCTATACTCTTATTTACTCCCCGGGTGTCTGGGGTTGGGGTCAGCTGCTTTACTACTGCACTCAAAACTTACTTCCGCTTCCTGGAACTCAGTTTAGGGCCTTAGCTTGGGTGAGCAGGGCTCCTTTAAGGAGGGTCTTGGGTGAGCCATACACTACCTACCATATGTTTAAAAATAACAGCCTTTTTGAGTGTGTCTGGTTTTAACTGTCCCAAACAGAGTAGAAATCAAGTACAATCTCACTTAAATTTAAGAGTAAAAACACTCAGACTTCTACAATACTTACTTCAGGCATATACTAAAGCATACCGTATTATAGACTTATTTACTCTGATATTGGTTCTAAGCTTTTATAAATTAAACGCTACTGAGTTAGACTAAGCCTGTGCAGGTCTTCCTGTCTAACCATGTCAAAAATTCCTAAAGCATATCCAAGAGCTGTTAATATAAAATTCTCAAGTAAACTCTATGCTGCCCCATGCCATTTCACTGACAGACAAAATGAGAGCTCATTGCTAAAGACAACATGCAGAACTATCAGGGTTTGCTTTGTGTTCTTGTCCATCTGGCTGCAGGTGGATTCTGGGACACTATTCTGCTGAGTCAGCTTAAGAGTATGCTGTACCCTTATACTGGATTTTAAACTGCTTTCAAATGTATTATTCATTGTGCCAAGTGGTGGCAGCATATCCCTTTAATCCTAGTACTCAGGAGACAGAGGCAGGCGGATCTGAGTTCCAGGCCAGCCTGGTCTACAGAGTGAGTTTTAAGACAGCCAGGCCTGTGACAGAAACCTTACCTCTGAAAAGGGAGAAGGTTCAGGGGTTAAGAGCACTGGCTGGCTGCTCTTGCAGGACCTGGGTTCGGATTTCCAGCACCCAGATGGCACCTCACTACTGCCTGTTAACTCCAGTTCAGTTCTAGGGACTCCGATGTCCTGTCATCTGACCTCCATCAGGAATGTAAATGGTGAACAGATGTACATTCAAGCAAAAACACTGGTACACAAATTTAAAAAAGAAATTTATTAAGTGGGAAAACAACAAACCACTTAAAATTTAAACATGAGTGTTTCAGTAACTTCCACGATCAATCACTACAGTACTATGAAATGATACTACAATAAAAAGTTCTCTATAGCCCTGGGCTTTGAACTTTTTTCATCCTATAATCACCTCCTGCTTTATAACTGTTTGACTTGGCAAAGTTCAGAAAGCACTACTGGGGACAGCCTGTCTATCCTCATGAAGCCCAGAGAAGACAAGCCAAGTTTTGTATATGATGGACTACAATCTCACTGCTTAGGCTCTCTGCAGTGAGGAGAAAAGTTTACCTGCAACCACATTATAAAGCATTTAAAGATAAGGCACTCTGATAGGACAGGGATCAGGCATACGAAACAGAAAAGACTTAAATTGCCTTACAAAATGATTGACAGACAAGTGAGTGCCAAACCAAGATTAATCCACTAAGAAAATAATCATATAGGGATACACAATATATTCTCATTCTATACTGTGCCTAATTTTAGAACCAAATTGGGCTTTGGGAGCCAGTTGTAGTGGCAATAATAAGTCACCGGGCAGACATAATTTAACTTTATGTGCATGGTGTTTCCCCTACATGTCTGCACATTTGCCCCATTCGCGCCCGCACCTCCCCTGTTCCCCCCAATCCACTCCTGCTCAGTTTCTGTTCAAGAAAAGCACAGGCCTCCCATGGATATCAACAAACACGGCATATCAAGTGGCAGTCAGACCAAGCACCTCCCTTGGTATTAAGGCTGGGCAAGGCAACCTAGTATAAGGAAGAGGGTCTCAAATGCCAGCTAACGAATCAGACAGTCCCTGCTCCCACTGTTAGGAGTCCCACAAGAGGACCAAGCTACACAACTGTCCCATATATGCAGAGGGCCTAAGTCAGTCCCATGCAGGCTCCCTAGCTGTCAGTTCAGATGCTGTGAGCTCCTATGAGCCAGGTTAGTGAATTATGTGGGTTTTCTTGTGATGGCCTTGACCCCCTCTGGCTTGTAGAATCCTTCCTTCAGCAGGATTCCCGAGCTTGGCCTAATGTTATGCCTGTGGGTCTCTGCATCTGTTTCCATCAGTTGCTGGAGGAAGCCTCTCTGATGACAATTGAGCTGGGCACAGATCTACAAGTATAACAGAATATCATTAGGCATCATTAGGTTGACTTTTTTTTTCCTCCAGTTGTGTTTGGTTCTATCCTAGATTCATCTAGCCTTTAGGTCCTGGCAGTGTTGGGGTGGGCTCTTGTGGCATGGGTCTCAGGCTGTACCAGTCACTGGTTGGCCACTCCTACAAATCTGTCACCCTCACCCCAGCACATCCCACAGTCAGAACAGACTGTAGGTCGAAGGTTATGTGGCTGGGTTGGTGTCCCAGTCCCTCCACTGATAGTCTTGCCTGGTCACAGAAAGTACCAAGTTCAGGCTACAGCTGGAGTCATCCTTAGATTCCTGTGAGTTTTCCTTGCACTAGATTTCTACCTGACCCTGACATGATCCCCTCCCCCATTCCCAGTCAGCTTTCAGTACTCTCCCTCTCCTCCCCACCCCCACCTAGCCCCATCCATATTCCCACCCCAACTCACCCCCAGTCCATCCACAAAATATCTTCTATTTCCTTTTCCCAGGGAGATCCAAGTGTCCACCTTGAACCCTCCTTGTTACTTAGCCTCTCTGGGTCTGTGGATTGTACCATAGTTATCTTTACTTTACAACTAATATCCACTTGTCTTATACTATTATTACCATCTAAGATATAAGGATATTAGGAAACTTGCCAAGGTTATAGAACTTAAGTTAAACCCAGTCCAACTAGAAGCCTACTGTGTACACTACATAGAAGCATGATACTATACCACCAAGATCTTTTGACTCTGACTGTTTAAAAACTAAAATTCAAGCAGCTGACCACAAATTACAAAGCAATTTTAGATTTTGTATATGTCAAAATCTCAGCCTCAAACCTTACCATAAAAGAATGCAGACATTTATCATTTATTGTACAACCATGATTTACAGCATGAAGATCCAGATCAGAAATGTGGTGTCAATCAGGTTATTCTCTCCTGAACACTAAATGTTTGTACTTCTTGCATTCCAACTTTAGTTTCTGAGAAAAAAAATAAAGGGGGGGGATACTGTTCATAAGCTGTGTGCACTTCCAAATGAATTCTCACGTAAACATGTACAGTGTAAAGCAAAGTGTCAAGTAAGGAATACATGGTCCATAACCTGTTTGTCATGCAAAATCATTTCATAAACAAACTCATAAAACTGCATAGTATTGAACAAGTAATCATATAAAGACTGGAAAGTGATGAGTTCAAAGCTGTCAACTTAAAAAATATACATATTAATTTAAGAGTGGAGATGGAGAGACTAGAGAAGCGGTACATCTGAAGAGCACTGACTGCTCTTCCAAGAGCCCAAGTTCAATTCCCAGCACCCACATGGTGGCTCACAGCTGTCTAACTCCAGTTACAGGGAATCCAATGTCCTTTTCTGGCCTCTGCAGGCACTGTATATACTTGTTACACAGGCATACAAGAGGGTAAAACATCAATATACATAGAATAAAAATTTTAAACTGTCAAACTCATTAGCTAACAATTATACCAGCTATCAGTACCTTTTCTGTAGTGTTTAAGTTAGTAAGGATCAACTAGCTTTATCTCCCATTATTACAAAGATCAAAACACAAAATGTTGATACTATCAAATTCCTTAAATCATGAATTCCCTAGGAGGAAAGGGCTAAAGGCAAGAAAGAAATGTTTAGCAGGCCGAATTCACTTTCAACGTTCGCCCCCACTTTAGTCTGCTCAGCACATGTGTGTAATCAGTGTGATCAGCTGAAACACGGACTTGACATGTACTTCATCATGGCAAACTGTGAATGACGGAGGAAGGGCAAACGGATGTGGTTCTTCAGCCAGGAAACTCTCAGAGGCCTTTGCAACCACTGAACTTCAGCCTCTAGTAACACTCCGTCCCTTATCTTTCATGGAAAAGATGGTTATTATACTATTTACCTCTGTTGTCAAGTGAATCCAGCTTCAGTCTAGGAATCCAACTTGAAATATCAGAACTACTTAGCATCATCCCTGCAAAATAAAAACACACAAAGGTTATACATTGCACTTACATAAATCACACCAACATGCTCCACAGACCAAGTAAGTCGTGAGGAAATGTGGGGCATTTACGCACCAACCCCACAGTTCCCCAGAGTTTTCTTGAGTGTGAGCAGCAGGAAATATTAGATAGGATTTATAGTGCAGAGATAAACAGATAGACAATACAAGATAACCTCGAGGGCCTGCAACCTTTTCCAATGGGCCCCGACTGTCTCTGCCCCAGGATATTTATAGAGACGCCAAGGGGTGGAGCCAAAGACCTCCCCCCAGCACAGCCAAGTGCAGACCATCTCAGACACCTGCACTCAGGCCCGTGGTCCTAATCATCCTCTAATGCGGACCTGCTGGGTAAAGCCACGAGGAACCTGAAAACGGGCTCCCACAAGGAAACAGTAACTATCCATTTTCCATCTGCCTCACTATTCAGTGCCATCTGAAGCCAACTGTGCTGGAACACACCTGTCACTGCAGCAAGTAGATGGAGTATTTAAATCAAGCTTTGGGGCTGGGGAGATGGCTCAACAGTTAAGATCACTGGCTGCTCTTCCAGCTCCTGAGTTCAATTCCCAGGGACCACATGGTGACCCACAACCATCTGTAATGGGATCTGATGCCCTCTTCTGGTGTGCCTGAAGACAGAGCACACACAAACATAAAATACATGAATAAATAAATCTTAAATCAAACTTTGGCCACACACCAAGTTTAAGGTCAGTTAGCTTGGGCTGCAAAGAAGGCCCTGCAAAATATAAATTTGTAAACAAAATCCTAAACCAATATCAAATCGGGGCAGGATTTGATGATAAACTCAGAATTTTAAGAATTAAGATGGGGCTAGAGAGATGGTTCAAAAGTTAGGAGCGCTTGCTGCTTTTCCAAAAGACCCGAGTTCTGCTCCCAATGCTCACAGCAGGCAGCTCACAGCCAATCTGTAACTCCAGCTCCAGTGAGTTCAACTCTTCTGGCAGCACACTCATAGGTACCCACACATACACATAAAAGTATTTTTTAATTTAGATAAAAATCACACACCAAGTCCAACCAACCTTTGAAAGGAAACAGTATGAAAAAGCCAATTCATAAGGCTTTACTAAATAGAAAAGTAACCCAAAATAGTTTTCAAATCCTATTTTAATTTTACTTGAGCCAATCCTGATTGAATTTGACTGCCTTAAGAAAATCAACTTCCTTAGACATAGGAAAATTCTTTGGAGCCCCTGTTGACCACAAGATGGCAGTGTAGGAGGCTTTATTTTCCTTTTCCTTAAGAGCTTGTGATGAAAATAATCTCCAGACGCTTTTCTATTCTTCACATAATTATGAACTAGAAAACTTCCACATTGTGTGCAATTAACATTAAACTCATTGTTAGGTTAGTGGTAGGCACCAAAAACGTGCTAGGGTGCAGAGCAAAGAAAAAAGGAATAAATCTCCAGGTGTGGTGGGTCAGTGCAACCCAGCATTCCGAGGCTCAGGGAGGCTTTCTGTATTCCAGACCAGTTTGACCCAGTCAGACCAAACAAAAAGAAATCCTTATTGAGGAAGGCTTCTGCACAAGAAGGTATGTATTTAAATTGCACATAATAAGTAAACACTCACACACTGCAAGACCACTTAATTAAAATTAAGTTTCTTGTCAGGCCTATAATCCCAGCATTTACTTGGGAGGCAGAGGCAGGAGAATGAATACAAGTTCCAGGCCAGCCTGGGCTCCCAAACAAGACCCTATCTTAAAACTGTTCACACTAGTCACGCTTTCCTTTGTTCAGTGACTGTACTGTAATGGTGGACAACACAACATGGAACACTTTCATCACTGCACACAACTCTACTGGAGATCAGAACCAAAAGGGTTAATCTGACTAATAAGTTGACAGAAAAAAGGAATATTGCCTTTAAAGTTCCTACTATAAATACAGCTAAGTGTGGTGGCAAACACCTGATCTCAACATATAGGAGATGAATCAGGAATACAAGACCAACCTGGGCTACATAATCAGAAAAAAAAAGTCACAATCCCATATCTACATAGAAATCTCTGCCTCCAATGAATTCCCTAAGTAAGGTATATAACAATTCTATCTAAACTCCATGCTGTTTACATTTATGTGAAACAGCTACAGTAGATGGTTTGTTTAGATTGAGAAAATGGCACACTGGTTCTGTAGGTGAGAAACCAAAGTGGTTTTAAGGACCTCAGAGACATACACGTTCAAAGGGTCATGTTAGTCCTCCCATCACATAACCATGAGATATGTGAACACAGGAAGTTTCTACAGTTTGAACAATGTCTGCCTCAAAATTCTTCAATCCAAATGCTTTTTACATTGTTTGAAAGGGACAACCACTCTATCTCATAAAACCTGAATTCCAAGGGACCTTGTCTTTCCTGGTGTTAAATACTGCCTTCCACAATATATGGTGCTTGATCGAGATCTAGTGGTCTCGGTCTCTCTCTCTCTCTCTCTCTCTCTCTCTCTCTCTCTCTCTCTCTCTCTCTCACACACACACACACACACACACATAGGGGATATACACAATGCTGAAACATATTCCCTAAGAATTTTATAAACATGCCATAATCAAAGACAATGTGTGTTGTAGTTCATGCTTTAATCCAGCACTCAGGAGACAGAAAAAGGCAGATCTGAGTTTTAGGCTAGCCTGGTCTACACGGTGAACCTTGTCTCAAAAAAAAAAAGGGAGGAATATGGTATCGTACTGTCTTAGGGTTTCTATTGCTGTGACAAAATATCATGTCCAAAAAGAAGTTGGAGAGGAAAGAGTTTACTGGCTAGCTTCCCCT
>CABHPH010144581.1:0-16045 GCA_902168325.1 Peromyscus nudipes
CTCACAGCAAAGAATTTGTGTGCTTGTCACATGCCTGAAAGGTCCTGGTTATTACTCATAAAACCGACATTGATTCTATTTATGTTTTATATTTCATGTAACGCACGATAGTGTACAGACATACTGTGATATATGTGTTGGTGTGGCTACATGATGTTTAGTTAATGTAATTTTCATCTATAGTTACATTTTCTGGAATACAGCTGGAAGCAAAGAGTTGAAAAGAAAGTTTTATGCCATCATGTATGTTCTTTTGGACTTGCACGTTCTTTCTTTTTAAAATGTCATTTCTTTTGGCGCTAATTTTAAAACTAGCGTACAAACCGTTATGGGGTTTCATTATGGCATCTTCATGGGTTATTTATTCTCTTATGTTCTGCTCCCCATCCCATTCCTGGTCCCTGCATCCCCCTTTTCTCCACAAGAACCCTTCTTTCAGATTGTGCATATAAGACACAAATTTCCAGCATGTTTTTTAGAGGGGCTGCCGTCTCCCTGTCTGATTGCTTAAGATGAACTGTGAACTTCAGCCGAGACATCTACACAATATGACCTTGCAGTCAGAAATGTTGGGATCAGGAGTTCCAGGTGGATGCAACTGTCTTGGAGAACTTTCTAGTTTAATCTCATTTAGCTGGAGAGCGCTATATTTTATATACTCTTTGTTCATTTGACCATCTGGTACCTGAGACTGTATTACTTATAAAGGACAGAACTTCAAGGCTCTTGAAGCTGACCACTCTAAGAACAAGGGTAGAGGCAATAGCATTAATGTAAAGAAAAACATTTCCTAAGTAATCCCAGTAGATTCTCCGACAGTCCAGAGATTTAGGCTTTGAATTTTGAAAACCCAAATATTGTGTCTTTCCCATATTTTTGAGTCAACTTTTCTTTTTGAATGTTAACACTGGTTTATAAAAGATGTTTACTCATTTCCGTAGTTGAATATTATATTGTTTAAACTCTTTAATGTTATCATATTGCTCATAAGATTCTTAAGCACATATATTAATAAACATTAAATGTTATGTTATAACATATATATATATAACATATATATAACATTATAAAAGAACACATAAAATAATTGCAGAGAAGGCTTAGGCTTTTGGAAAGGAAGACAAAAGCCATGGCTGGCAGTGGACAGTCCCTATGTTTCCAGGTATAATGAGACCTAAGGGTGTTTCATGCTTACAGTGATCCTAACTCCTGACAGGGACTCTGGCTTCTTTACACCCAAGTTAGTGAATAGATGGAAGTTCTGCAGTCTGTTGACTCTAAAATACTGCATTCATTTTAAAGCAAGGATCTCATTACAAGCTCTCTCACAAGAACTCTAAGCTCCTGGTCACATGGAATAGCTCTCCACCAGTGGCCAGCAGGGAGCCAAAATTTGCATGGAGGAGCAAGCAATAAAATAAAAATCATATTTTCAAGGTGTCTCTCCCCTGATATCCAGGGTCATATTTGACTCACATGCTGCACTTATTTTAAAGGTGTAATTACACGTCGCCTGTATTCTGTCCCTATGCTCTTGGCAGAGAAAGCTTGACACAAATTCTGAACCACCATGAAATGTTAGCACGTTGTTACTATGCACCGGTGCAGATATCCTTGCTTTATAATGCTATTTCATTTCTATAATCCTGGTATTTTACAGATATGAGTGCATCTCTGGCTAGAAAGATTCCTAGATAAACCTAACAAGTTTGTGCAGAAGTAATCAGAGTGAAGGGATCCAGGTTCCCCTGTCTGTGTATGATCTAGTCCCGGATTTTGATTCACTTCCCACACACAGACAGGCTTAATGTACTCCTTTCTCTCAATAACAGCTGCAGGGCAGTGAGCCCTTTCACACTGGAGGTTCCCTTAAAATGTTCAAAATGTAGACTGGGTCTGTTTTCATGGTTCCTTCTATTGCCTTCCTTGACTCTGCTTAATCTGAGGATAGTTTGCTGCTCTTTAGGAACTACCAGCTAGAAAGTGGATCCAAGGAAGGAACTGTCAGGTTAAACTATGCTGTTTCACATACATTTTATAGAAACAAGTGCTCCATCCTGAAGGAGGGTGGTCAGAATCACATGGCTATTATCTTGAAGTCATCATTTCACAACTTGTATCTACCACGATCAAGAAAAAGAGCTGCTCCTCAGCATGCACCCAGGATGCTTCAGGGCCTTCGTCCTTCCTTAGCCACAGAGCTGGGTCTCTACTGTAGAGGGAAACAGCTCCCTGCTGCCTTCCAGAGCACTGGGCCGTCTCACTGTGCCCTTCATGTCACTGCCAGCTGCCGTTCCCGGGCCTAGCATGTCGTTCCTTTCTCTGCCCACTTGGTAGCCTTTCCCTATTGATTTCCTCTTCTGTGAAATCTCTCGTGAGTCCCACTTAGATTTGTCTGCTCTCCTGTTTCATCTGCGTCTTTGTATTCAATCTGGTCTTATACCACTTGCATCATACGATGGGTTCAATGGCTTCTTTACTAATTTGTTTCATTACTATAAATTCTACACGAGTCTTCTTTAAAACAGGAATCATTTGCAAGATAGATAAAGCTGGTTTTCTTATTTACTTAGAAGGAATATGTATGTTGCTATTCCTATGTCATTTATATTGTTGAAATGAGCAATAAGTTAGCAAAAATAAATAAACAAGATCCCAGAGTTACTGAATTCAAAGGCCTAAGGAATTTGAAGAATAAAATATTAGACTGTCACTAGTTTTTTAACTTGTAATATTTCACTTGAATCCAAACACTTAAAGCAAATCAAAAAAATCAAAGTATATTTATTGCTGGCATGAAGTCACATAAAATAACAGTGAGACTTAGATATGATATTGATTGAATTCTCTTGGAGGTATGTAATTTAGTTTTATGGTGAGTTTGGTAATGGAAGTTGTCAAGTGACACCTAAGCAGTCTATTAATTCCCATTAAGTTTACTATATTGATAACAGAACATTGGGCCCTTATATACATGCTTAATAACATATATCTCTGGTAGTTCACATAGAAATTATCTATACTCCTTTACAATGCTGTTATCCTGCATAACACTATTCTTAATGAGAAGCTTTTTAATTAGTTGTATTTCACCATCAAGATCACACCAACTTTTAGACCTTTGGTGTTGTCTAAATACATGCCAGGTGGCTTGAGTAGCTATGGGGCTTCCATGTCTTGTGGTGGTGCCAATACCCTTAAATAGCACACAAAGGTCACCTAATGGAACACCTGAGAATTCACTGGCAATGTCTGTTCTTGCCACTTACCACATTTCATCAAATCTAAAACTTTCATCAATTATAAGTCACAATGATATTTTATGTTCCATTAAGAAATAAAAATGCTGCCAATTAAACTAAGGCACACCCTTGATTAATTATGAGACACCTCTGATTTCAGACATATTAAATGAGGAAAGTAAATCTGTCTTTAATAATGGAGGTGTCAGTTATAGCTCCACTGAACATCTCCACTCGGGGGGCTTTTGCTATCCCCCTTGACTCACACACTTTAGAAATGATCTGGTAATCATAGACAGAAAGAGAACTGTTAAGAAAAAGTATGTTTTTGTGTGGCTGTTAATGTGGGAAAATGTAATATGTAACCTGTCTGTCACTATAAGGTAGGGTTCTCAGTCTTTTGACTCCAAAAAAGGTGCTAGCTAACTAACACTAAATCCATGTGAATAGTTGACTTCTTCACCTTTCATCAGTATAGGCCATTCAGGTTCAATACCTGTAGATCTCTCCCAGGTAGTTCTTACATACCAGACCTCTTGACCTCCATATTTAATAACTACATCAGCATGATGGTTACAGGAAGCCATTCTGACAGGCATGTTACATTTTTCAATGATGAAAAATAACAGCACCAAAGTGTTGTGCACATATATGTATCTACATAGAGAGTCAAGTTCTAACACCTGTTTAGGAGCTCTTAGTGATTTTTCCAGGCACTCTTGCACATTTAATAGACAATGTACACCCTGCTCATGTATGCACACTTTATAACAGAATACTTGAAGGTGGAGGGAGATAATGAGGAGAGAATGAGGATTATCATGCTGCCAAATAGAAATGATTTTAAGAGAAACTAGAAACCAGGAGTCCAAAAGCTTTGTGTTTCTTCTCTTAATTGTATCCCAGCTAGGTAAGTTCTTAGGACGCCTCAGTATATCCTCACGTGGATGCTTCTTTCTAATTCGCTGGGCATGTGGGTGCTCTCTCCTTCATTTTTCTTTATTTTCTTTTATTAAATAAATGATTTGATTTGAAAAGGAGCTGAATGCAGGCTTAGAATTCTAGTGATTGATGCTTTGGCATTTTGGGGGTGCTTTTATTTCATACACTCAGCAGTTAGAGAAAAAGGAATCTTCCCTATGCCCAATGATGATATTGGATGTGGGGGAAACCAGTGCTACTAAATAATATAGTTTGAGAAATGTCAAGGTACAGAATTTGGATTATTCCAGTCCCCGAACGTTAATGACAATATGCTCATCCTTTTAATGGAAACATTGCCGGGAGGCTCCTGGCTACATAATCCATCATGCTGCAGAAGACTTGCTGACTTATGCTTTGTGACAGGCCAGTGAGAAAAATATACAAACTCATACACCAATGCTGCAAATCAATTCTGCGGCAAAGTGGAAATAACTTGTGTACCAATAAGCAGTGAGACCTACAGGGGAAAAATCCCTTTCTGAATTTCCAACTTGTACATAGAAAGAGAAGTCATCAATCACACGCGAGAGCTTCCATTTCAGGGCTGTTGTTCCTAAAGACAAACCAGATGCAATCAGACAAGACCAGAATATGCAAAGGCCTTTGGGTTTTTCCATGGGCTTGGTGCAGAGAAGAAGGAAGGGAAAGTGAGACATTTCTCTCCTTTTCTTCTACATGTGAAAATGTGAGCCTAGCAAAGACATGTACGTAGGCTCACTTTATTGTCAAAATGACTAATTAATCACTCTACAAATGGCTATTCATCATACATTAATGAGATACTGTCTTTACTCTGGCAAATACAGGTTCTGTGGAATCCCTTTCTCCTTGGTACCCAAAGCAAGCTAAAAGCATGCAGAACTCAATTAATCTTGGAGCAGTGTGGGGTGTTTGAAATTGCTCGGTTTGAAAAGAAGCATATAGCAAAGCCATTTAAACTGTCCATATTTCACTGTGTAAATTCTGAAGCACTTAATCATTGCTACAATTCTTTTGTTGCCTTTCTTCCTCTGTCATGTCATCATTGTGTCTCAAGCCTCCCCATTTCCCCCACCAACCCTGTAGCCTGGAACACAAACCAAATGAGTTGGGTAGCTAATAAATTGGATTCTCTGTGCTCCTGGATAAACAAATGTGCACGTATATATGTCTGTGCGTGCACGCACACACACACACACACACACACACACACACACACACTCCAGGAACAGAAACACCTATAACTAGTTGTATTTGTTATGTATTGAATGCCATTTTTACTGATCAGCATCTAGGCTAAGAGTTCCAGTTCTAGATGGATGTAGGATCAACCCAGGGAGAAAAAGCTGTGGTGGCTGCCTCCATTAAACCCTCTACAGTCACATGTCTATATTTTTATAATGACACCCTGTATCTTGTTGAGTGTTTATTCTGTGCCAAGCCCTGTTATGGGTACTTAGAATAGGACCCAGTTTCATTTCTGTTACTGTTATAAAACATCCTGACTTAAAGCAGCCGAGGGAAGAAAGTTGTTTTGTTTTGTTTTTCCCAGCTCAATCCCAGGTTATAGCCCTTCACTGCAGGCAAGTCAAGGCAGCAAGAACTTGGAACAGCTAGCTGCATTCACAGACAGTCCAGGGCAGAGACAGAATGCATGCATGCATGCATGCCTGGTGCTCAGCTTGCTTTCTCCGTTCTTACATAATCCAGGACCAAACTCAGGGAATGGTGCCACCTACTTCTCTCATCCGTTAAGACCATCTCTCTAGACATGCCATAGGCCAGCCTCATCTAGACAATCCCTTATGAATACTTTCTTGCCAGGTGATTCTAGATGATGTCCAGCTGACAATTAAAATGTCATAGGTTGAAAAAACATGAATTGGTTTTATTTCTTCCCTTATGGATCTTCTTATAGTTCAGTCATAGAAATGAACTGCTGTTTCCTCAGAATATTAAAGTCAGGAAGAACAGCCAGCATTAGGTATACATACATACATACATACACACACACACATACACACACACACACACACTCATCTGTTTGTTGAGAGTTTATTTCACTCCACATGACATATGCAGAGATCATTCGTAACAAAGGAGGACTAGATGTCGTCTGCCTTGCGAAGTCAGCTGATTGATTCTGAGACAAGAGGTTGAGGTCAGATTGGGAAGGGTGTTGCATGTCTTTCTTAATGTGTTGAGAGCCTTCAGTAGTTTTTACCAGAACTTTGTGTCAGGCTTTGAGTCTACAGCCATGATTACAAAAGGTATTTATTGGTTCTGGAATGAAAGTGAGTACATTTGGTATAATGGAGGAACATAAGAAGCTTCATTGACGAGGGATGATTGCAACATATTTACTTTATTAATGGCACCATTCTTTACCCTTCCCTGAATCCACACTCTGTTCACCATGGGACTTTGAAGTGTCCTCACTTTGTGGGCAGAGCTTTCTTCCTCCTCAGTAATGACCACAGGCTCTCTCCTCTCCACACGTTGTCACTTCTGACGTACTCAATAAGATCTTCATCCCAGTAAACTCAGATTGTGTGTGGACATCAGTGTGGTCAGTTGTCAGTGAGGTCTGGGGTGAAGGGAGCAAGGAGGGTGTTCCTCATCCTCTGTAGATCATACTCTGCCTTTTGTACCACTTGATTACAGATGGTTTGCTACAGAAAACCTTTAATTTCTCGGACTTGTGATCTGTTTAAGGAGCATCACATGGTGACATATTACTCATTCTTCAGAGCTGCTGATGTTATCACACTTTAGGAAAAATGTTCTGGTCCCATTCATACGCACACACACAGACACAGACAGACAGACAGACAGACAGACACACACACACACACACACACACACACACTTGTTGAAAGTTTGTTTCACTCTTTGGGCCTTTGACTGCCACTATTGTTTATTATATATTGTCAGACCTTAAAAAGCAGGTCCAGCATAGAAATACACTGAACCAGGCATTGAATAAATCCCATAAATGTAATAATGATTGCCTATGGAGAGACTTGGCCAACAGGCTTGATGCCAGCAAAATGATGCCAATGTCAGCACAGAAACATCAACTCTAATACAATGCTATTGATAGCAGTGTTTTAGTATTAGAGTAATATCATTGGCACTAGCAGAAAATGGACCTGAAATAGACTGTTTGACCCTTGCTGGCTCAGAGTTACTCATACTGTATCTTATGGGTATTAGGGCATGTGGTAAGTCTGCATATGGGAAATAAATGAGCATTCAACAACAATGATGCTATCCATGTTCTATGCCACTTCTTCCTAGCAATTATTATTTTCAGTTTAATAAAACAATATGGCATGGTACATAATGGGAAGGCTGAAGTTCTCTTGTTATTTTAACCCATGTGTGCTCTCAGTTCTGGGATATGGAATATAATTTCATGTATTTCTACCGGTATTGTTGAATCTTGGCTTGCTTCCTAAATATCACATAATTCCTTTTCATACAACACATGACTTCTATCTTCATTTGCCAGCTTAGCCATTTCTCCAACTTTAGAAGATCTCCTAAAAGCTTTCACACTGTCAAGAGAATGACACAGACACAGATGATCTACAAGACATGAAACAGACCTTCAGTCTAACTGTGCTGTGTGTGCTGTGCTGGTGTGAGTCACGTTAGTGGAAGGGTTTAGGCCGGTAAGTCCTCTATGAAAAATACTGTTCATTTTCTTCAACCTCCAGGATACTGGATTTCAAGAGTAATCATGATATTTTTTTTTAAGATCTAGATTTAAAACCCCATGTCCAATGTTGTTTCTGAAGGGCATTTGCCAAATGACCTACTTCTGATTTAGGACTAGTTCTAGGTCATGGGCATTGCCATCATCCAAAATTGAACTTCTCAAGGACAATGACACCTTTGTTTAAAAGCATCCTAAGCTACATCAGTGCCTAGTTTCTGTTATTTTATCTTACATGGATGAATATCATATTCTCTTTGCTTTTCCACACATCTGCATCATGTCTATTTCACATTATATATGTCTGCAGGCACTTTAGAGAAATTTCTGTTTTCATCACTGGAGATTTAGTGATGGGCATAAAACACAAGATCTTTGTGTGCCATCGTCAGTGAGGATAGACATGGATGTAAATGTCCTTCACCACCACAGAACCTAAAAGGAACCATAGAACCAATCTTTTCTATGAAACTATAAAAGAGCAGTGGACAAAGAAAATACTGATAGATTGAATTCCAGTAGAAAAAAAAAGAGATTTTCACAGACGACTGTAAAATGAGAGCATATTCTACAGTAAGGGAGAGTTTTCTAGTTTGGGTGGTGTGAATGAAAGAACCAGCCTGTCATTCAAAGAAACTTCATGGCTGAAAAGAAACCTAATTGAATCTTAGATAAAAAGTGTGGGCCAGAGGAATAGACTGGAATCCAAAATAGTTGAGAGGTTTAAAACAAAAACAACTTGCTCAGCCTGAAACATTTCTCCTCCCCACACATTTTGCCAAGTCGCAGTGATAGACCAAGTAGACATCAGAGAGAAATGGCAGACCTCTTCACTTTTGTAGAGTTCAGATTCTATTGATTTCTTTAAATCAAATCAAAGGAGAATCTTAAAAAGTATCTGAAACTAGATCCAAATTCATCCCAAATCAAATATTGACAACATCAAGTAGTTAATTGCATCCCAGGAAGCTGGAAATTAAGCTAATTATGAATGGAACTGAGTCAGAGTCCAGTCCTGAATCACCTTCATCCATATATAAAGTCTCCATCGCTGTAGTACTATCTGAAATAAACAAAATAAAATGAATGTCATCTCCATTTCCATTATTCTGTGCTCTAATGTGAGTTTCTAGATGCTTTTATTCAGAGAATGACAGAATTTCTACATTGAGAAATCAAGAAAATATGATCCATAATCAAAACCAAATATGGTCTGTGGACCTCTCCTTGGTTCAATATTTGAAATTAGCAACAGAATTTTTAAGAATATAAAAGTGCTAACAGGTTTGGAAAAAAGAAATGTGTAATGGTGAAGAGAAGGGATGCTTTAAGAGAAAAATAGACACTGGAAAAAATGAGAAGAATAAAATGGAAAATGAAATGTTGGAAACTAACATTTTGATAGATTTAACATTAAGTTGTGTGAGGGGAAAGGCATCAACAAAACTTCAGGAAATATCAATGAAAGTATCTAGCTGCAATGAGGAGAGAAAAAAAATGAAAACAAAACCAAGTAAGGCATCAGAAATGTTAATAGCTGTTGTCCCTCAGAAAGAAAGGAAACTTACTTGAAGAAATAATGACTAAAAAAATGTCCAAGTATGATGAAAGCAATACTATACAAAACCCAAATCCAACAGACCCAAGCAGGATAAACATCAGGATCCAGAAAACCACACTGAGATGTGGTCACAATCCAATTATTGAAAACTAAAAAATGAGAATTCCACATCAGCTCACCTGAACTATAAAAATACGAAATGAAATCTTCAGCTGAGGGGACGCACGGCCAGAAGAAAGTGTGGGCATGCTGGCGAGAATGAAGAACCCTGGGAATGGTATGTGTGCCATTAAATATTGAAAAGAACTCTTTGTTTAGCATTGTAAAATTTATATAGATGAGATTAAACTCTTTGACACCAAAACAAAATATACTGTGGGCTTTACAACACACATAGACATTACAAAGTCTTCAAGTTTTCTGTAATTATGATGTGATGTATTCAGGTCTGTGTCTTGCCCTTTGGCCACTTGCTGCGTTTATTCCGTATGACTTTCTAGAATCACATTTTTAGTCTTCTCTTTTATATCCATATCTGCTTGCATTATTTTCTGTCTCCTCTAGGGATTAAAATGCATACTTTTTAACCTCACAACCTAATTTGAATCTAATACTTACGGGAAGAGGGTATTTGATAAAAGTCACTGTTTCTCCCTGAGCGTTTGTTGCTCCGGCAGAGGACTCGGGTTCATTAAGTTCCCAGCACCCACAGGGTGGGTCACAACCATCTGTAATTCCAGCTCTGGATGATCAGACACCCGCTTTGGCCTCTGCAGACAATGAATGCATGTGGTACACAGACACATATAAAGGAAAAAATTCATATGCATGAGATAAAAATAAATAAATTATTGGTGGTAGAGGTAGGAGAGCAGTTAGGAGCTCTTGTTCTTGCAGAAGACACAGGTTAGATTCCCAGCACCCACACAGTGGCTCACAATGATCCAGTTCCAGGGCATCTAGCGCCCTCTTCTGACACCTGCAGGCACCAGGCACACATGTAGTACACAGACATACATGTGAACAAAACTTCCATAGACATAAAATAAAATAAATATTTTAAAATACTTGAAAGTAAATCTTTAAAGGATTCCTGAAATGTAGAAACAGGAAGGAATTTTCTTAATAATATAAAAAAGAATCTTAACACCATGATGCTACCATTATATACGATGGTGAGAGACAACTCTTCAGATCAGTAACAAAGCAGATTTTGTCTTCATTATTTCATTCAGATTGTATGGGATGCTTAAGGAAAATGAGACAAAAAAAGCACAGATACAAAGGCCATTAAATAAGTAAAACCCTAATGATTATGCAAAATTGTGTTATTATTAAGGGATCTTCCAAAATACTATTAGGATGAATAAATTAGTTTAGCAAAGTCAGAAAGTTCAAAGCAAATACAACAAAGTGAATGTATCTTTCCGTACCAGTAACCCACATTTTGAGAACGACATTAAAAATAGTATTACTGACAGTGTCATCAAACAACCAGTGAATAAATACATAAAAATATGCAAGTCCACTGCATAAATTACATTACATTTTTCAGAAAGAATTTTAAGAGTCCCAAGTAAATAAAAACAGTGTTTGCAAATTCACGTACTGTCAAATTTCCTCACCCTGAACAATATATTCAATTTAATTCTAGTCAATGGGAGCAGGTGCAAAGACCCACCATCAGAAATTACATAGAGAAAGAGTCTAAATTGGAGGTCTACACTGAGTCCCTCCCTTCAGAGCTCAGGGAATCCCAAGGAAGATGGGGAAGAAAGATTGTAGGAGTCAGAAGGAAGAGAGGGCACCAGGAGAACATGGCCCATTGAATCAACTAAGCAGGGCTCATGTGGGCTCACAGAGACTGAAGCTGCAAGCACAGAGTCTGCATGGGGCTGCATGGGTCTGCAGCAGGGCCTCTGTGTATATGCTATGGTTGTTGGCTTTGTGTTTTGTGAGGCTCTGAACAGTGGAAGTGGCTGTGTATCTGATTCTTTTGCCTGCTCTTGAGACTCTTTCTGTCCATTGGGTTGCCTAGTCCAGCTTCAGTGTGAGGGCTTTTGCCTTGTCTTATGGTTTTGTTGTTTTTGTTGTTGTCTCTTGGAGGCCTTCTCTTCTCTGAAAAAAAACAAAGGGAGAGTGGATCTGGGTGAGAGGGGAGCTGGGAGGGACCTGGGAGGAGCAGAAGCAGGGGAAACTGTGGTCAGGATGTATTATGTAAGAGAAGAATCTATTTTCAATTAAAAAAACAACAAAGGACGTCAAATGAAAACACAATTGCAAAAATAGGAAGGATGTACACTGGGTGGTGGTGGCGGCGGCGGCGGCGGCGGCGGCGGCGCACGCCTTTAATCCCAGCACTCAGCGTCCGGGAGGCAGAGCCAGGCAGATCTCTGTGAGTTTGGGACCAGTCTGGTCTATGGAGCGAGATCCAGAACAGGCACCAAAACAACACAGAGAAACCCTGTCTCGAAAAACCAAAAATAAATAAATAAATAGGAAGAATGTAAAATAACCAAATAATTATGAAAAAAGATCAAATTCAAAAAATTAAAGCAATGAAACAGCATCATAATGTTATGAGGAAATATGCATTGTTAGCTGCCTCATACAGGGACTCCAAAAACAGTTTGAAGCTTGTCTAGATACTGAATTTTTCATAAAATGATAGCCTACAGAATGGGAAAAGATCTTCACCAACCCCACATCTGACAGAGGACTGATCTCCAAAATATATAAAGAACTCAAGAAGCTGGACAGCAAAATACCAAACAATCCAACTAAAAAATGGGCTACAGAGCTAAACAGAGAATTCTCAACAGAAGAATCTCAAATGGCAGAAAGACATTTAAGGAATTGCTCAACATCCTTAGTCATCAGGGAAATGCAAAACAAAACAACTCTGAGATACCATCTTACACCTGTCAGAATGGCTAAGATCAAAAACACTGATGACAGCTTATGTTGGAGAGGATGTGGAGCAAGGGGAACACTCCTCCACTGTTGGTGGGAGTGCAAACTTGTACAGCCTGGAAACACTCTGGAAATCAGTATGGTGACTTCTCAGAAAATTGGGAATCAATCTAACTCAAGACCCAAGGATACCACTCTTGGGCATATACCCAAGGCATGCTCAATCATACCACAAGGACACTTGCTCAACTATGTCCATAGCAGCATTATTCGTTAATAGTCAGAGCCTGGAAGAAATCTAGATGCCCCTCAACTGAAGAATGGACAAAGAAAATGTGGTACATATACACAATGGAGTATTACTCAGCTGTGAAAAACAATGACATCATGAAATTTGTAGGCAAATGGATGGAGCTAGAAAGTATCATGAGTGAGGTAACTCAGAAAGACAAACATGGTATGTACTCACTCATAAGTGGATACTAGATGTAAAGCAAAGGATAATCAGACTACAATCCACAGCTCCAGAGAAGCTAGGAAACAAGGAGGACCCTAAGAGGGATGCATGGATCACCTTGGGAAGGGGAAACAGAGATCTCCATGAGTAAACTGGAGATGAGGGGGGGCAATAGAGGAGAGGGGATGGGGGATGAGAACATGAGGGAACAGGATGGTTGAGCTGGGGGAGGAATGGAGTGGAAGAGCAATGAAAGAGAATCTTAATAGAGGGAGACATTATGGGGTAAGGGAGAAACCTGGTGCTAGGGAAATTCCCAGGAATCTATAAGGATGACCCCAGATTAGACTACTAGCAGTAGTGGTGAGGGTGCCTGAACTGGCCTACCCTGGTAATCAGATTGATGAATACCCTGACTGTCATCTAGAGCCTTCACCCAATAACTGATGGAAGCAGATGCAGAGATCCACGACCATGCACCAGGCGGAGCTCTGGGAGTCCAGTTGAAGAGAGGGAAGAAGGATTATATGAGCAAGGGGGGTCAAGATCATAATGGGGAAATCTACAGAGACAACTGAACCAAGCTCATAGAAACTCATGAACTTTAGACCAAGAGCTGTGGAAACTGCATGGGAGTGGACTAGACCCTCTGCATACAGGAAACAGTTGTGTAGCTGGGGCTGTTTGTGGGGCCCCTGGCAGTGGGATCAGGATCTATCTCCAGTGCATGAGCTGGCTTTCTGGATCCCATTGCCTATGGTTGGACACCTTGCTCACCCTTGAGGCAAGGGGGAGGGGCTGAATCCTGCCTCAACTAAATGTACCAGGCTTTGCTGTCCCCCCATGGGAGAACTTACCCTTCTGGAGAAGGGGATGAGGAGTGGGTTGTGGGGAGAGGAGATTTAGATGGGGGTAGGGGGGAGTGGGACAAGGGATGAGAGGGGGATCTGTGGTTGGTATGTAAAATGAATAATTTTTTTAAAAAAAGCACAAATGAAAAAAATAAGTATCTAACCCCCCCAAATAAGTTCAATAGGCAAAGGAACATGGTTTCCTTACATGAATCTGGAAAATGTGGTTGATTTATGGGAAACGTACATGACAACCACACCGTAGGCAATCCCGGTTTAGCTGCTGTGCTGATTAATTTTTGTCAACTTGATGGAAACCAGGGTCACCTGGGAAGAGGGAACCTCAACTGAAAAATTGTCTCCGTCAGGCTGACCTGAAGGCATGGCTGTGGGGCATTTTCTTAATGACTGATAGGAGAAGGTTGGGTGTACTTTGGGTGATGCCTTCCCTGGGCAGGTAGGTGGTCCTGGGTTGTATAAGAGAGCAGGCTGAGCAAGCCATGGGAGTAAGCCAGTAAGCAGCTCCCTCTGTGATTCTTGAGTCTCTGATTCTGCTCCATTTCCTGCCCAGATTTCCTTCCACGAGGGACTGTGACTTAGAGAAATAATTGTAAGCCAGATAAACCCTTTCCTCCCCAAGTCAGTTTTGGTCACAGTGTTTTGTGACAGCAATCAGATGCAAAGTAGAGAAGGAAAGACATTCAGAAAGAAGAGGAAGCCACAGAGCCTTTGAGGTCACAGAGAACATATTGCCATTGGGTGAGGCATTGATGTCCTAGAGTACACCAAAAAAGACCCACTAATCTTTAAAGGAAACAAAAGACAAATTAAGCTCTAAGAATTAAAATGGTATCTTTAATAAAAGATGATGTTACAAAATAAGCAACTTGTCATTTGGTACAAAATAAGACAACATATATCTGATTTATAAGTAGTATCTCCAACTTAATAATAATGAGGACAAGCAAGCCAATAAAAATTGATAAAAGACATGAACAGATACTTCACAATGAGGATATAGACACAGGCAATGAGTACTTCAGATGTTATTAAAGGTCATTAGTAATAAGGGAAAAGGCCTGTTAAAGCCATAAAGAGGTTTATAACTGCTCAAAGTGATGGGCATAAGTGACTACGAATGCTCATCCCTAAGGGGGACATTCCTATTAACCCCTTCCACCAAAGCTCAGGGAACTTCAGAGAAGAGACAGGAAGAGTGAGAGAGCCAGAGGATGGGGAGGCATGCTGGGAAGTGTTGTCTTCTGGATGTGATATGGCTCTTATTATACTCATGAACTCACTCACAGCAGCTCTAGTTACCTAAATAGAGTGTGCATGAGATCAAACAGCCAAAATCCCAGCATTGACGGCATGGCTCCAGACGTCCCAGCCCTAAATGAGAAGATATTGGCAGTTGATAGCTACTGGGGAAGGAAGAAATATTCTTTGCAGGAGTGACTGCTGGTAGATGGTTCATGCTCTTATGGGTGGCCTCACACCTGTGGACATATGGGCAGCACTAAATGAACTTACTAAGCTACACTTTTTTAAAAGAAGGAGATGAAGTTTGGGAGGAAGACATGTTGGGGGACCCTGTGGAAAGTAGAGGCTGATGTGGCCTTATTTCATTGTATACATTTAAAGACCATTATGATACACAACTTAACAACATGGTAAAATTTTAAAAATGATAACAGAACTACTTATAAAAGGGGCTTATATACTACTGGTGAGAATGTAAAGCAGTAAAAATATGCTGAAAATCTTGTGACATTTTCTTACAAAGTTAAATGTACATATATCTTATAACCTAGGAAATCCATTTGAAAGTATTTATTAATTTAAACAATCATCCTCTAAAAGATGTGCGTAACAGCTGAAACTTGAGAAATTTCAATGAACATTAGCGGGAGATGGAGTAAGCAACAGAATGGATTCAGCAATTAAAATAAACTGGTGATACACACAACAGGCCTGGGACCCATCGGCATCTGGTGAATTAAAAAAAAACAAACAAACCACCAAACCACAGATGACTACCTGCTGTGGGGTTCTATTTTTGTGAAGCATAAGCATAGACAAAGCTTGCCTACTATGGTAGAAACTGGAGTGGAGACTGACTCGGAGATTGGAGTGTGACTAATAGGGGGTATTAGTTACTTGTCCTGTCCCTGAGACCAAATCTCTGACAGGAGGAACTAAAGGAAGGCAAGGTTTACTGGGGCTCACAGTTCAAGGGTGTGGCTCCTCAAGGTGGGAAACCATGGCAACTGGAGCTTGAGGCAGCTGTTCATCCTGTATTTGCTGCCAGGAAGGGAGGGAGGTGAACGCTGCTTG
>CABHPH010144582.1:0-29060 GCA_902168325.1 Peromyscus nudipes
TCTACCGTGATGCGCCACAAGACCAAAGCAATGGTACCCATGGGTCATGGACTGGGATCCTCAAAACTGTGAGCCAACCTAAGCTCTCTTTATAATCTGATTCTTGTGGGTGTTTTTCCGAGTGAGGGAAAGCTGACTCACATTCATCAACTGCTAGCTGGTCAGTGCAGAGGGATGAATTAGAAAGTCCCTACTGGTGGCAGTGGTGGCACATGCCTTTAATCCAAGCTCTCGGGAGGTAGAGACAGGAGGATCTCCATGAGGCTAGTCTGGTCTACAAAGCAAGTTCCAGACCAGTCAGGGCTACATAGTGAGACCTCCCCAAAAAAAGAAGAAGGAAAAGGAGGAGGAGGAAAAGAAAAGAAACAGTTTCAGTGTCTTCACAAGACACATTTTCATGGCAGTGTAGAGCAGTAATGCTACAGTAGTGATGTCGCAGTGTGGATTATCAACAAAGTAGGGCAACTGTAACAACGCTCTGCAACAGAGGTTATGGGAACACATTCTCCCAGCCTTACCTTTTTTCTTTTGTAAACTTTATTACAAAAATGCCTTAGGCTGGGGCATGGTGGCACATGCCTTTAATCCTAGCAGAGGCAGTGGATATCTTTGAGTTCTAGGCCAGCCTGGTCTACATAGTGAGTTCCAGGATAGCCATGGCTACACAGAGAGACTCTGTTTCAAACTAAATAAACAAACAAACAAACTTTAAACAAATGAAAACATCATACACCAAGATTAATGACAACATGCTACCATCAACCATTTCTTTTCCTTTTTGGGGGTTGAGGTTTGGGGTTTGTCTGTGTAGCCCTGGCTGTCCTGGAACTCACTCTGTAGACCAGGCTGGCCTCAAACTCAGAGATTCGCCTGCCTCTGTCTTCCAAGTGCTGGGATTGAAGACGTGCACCACCATGCCTGGTCATCAACCATTTCCTCCACGTATGATTTAGAGTCTTTTTTCTCTGTGCGTCTCACCTGGCCGCAGGCTGGGGACTGCTGCTTGCCCTCCAGGCCCATAAGGGCTGCTCTATCCCTTTGTTCTGGGAGCAGTGGAGCTGGGGCAGGAAAGGTCCAGGGGTCACAGGCTGTCCTGACACCGTCCCCAGGGGACACTCACAGCCAAGACCAGAACCTACGAAGCTTTAATGCTTTTTCCATGTTGCCTGAAGGCTGATTTCATCTGTGGTAACAGCAAAACTAGCTTGAGTTTCTCCTACCTTCCTCACAATTTCACAGGTTTTTTTTTTTTTTTCATAGACCTTGGCAACCTGAGATGATTTTGTCTTTTCCTTATTAAGTTGAAAACTTGTACGTTCTCAGGAAAGGAAGCACTCATTAGCCTCTTTGTCTGCGCTGGGCAGCATCATTGCCTAGGGGCTTTGGGGACTGAGGGCAGCTGGAACACAAGCCTTGGATTCAGTGGCCGTGGACTTGATACCGGGGAACTTTGCTAAGAGATTAATGGGAGCAATTCTGTATGCAGCATAGATATACTGGACAATTCACATTTTAGGCTGGATGAGGTACACAGTGTGAGGTTTTCATCACACAATTTAAGACAGTAGTTAGTGATTTCTAGAATTTTCCCTTTAATATTTTTAGACCACTACTGAGTATGAATAACTGGGATCACAAATAAGGGGGAAATGACCTGACTATATCAAGGAAATAGGAGACATGGTTATAAAAGATGTCACTGGAAGGCTCTGGAATCATACAGAAACTGAGCAGGAGTGGCTTCCCGAAACGGCTGGGACTTTCCACCTTCCTGCCTTATGGCACATTTGAGTCATCATTCGTTGCTTTCATGAAGACAGGCAGAGCTATGCAGCTGGCTCTGTGCCCACTGGAGCAGGAAGGTAGAGTGTCCCTGAGGGCTAGGTGTTGTCCCATTCTGCAGAGCCAGGCAGCCTCTGGGAGTTTGAGGTGGAGGGCACAAGTGGCAACTATGTTGTAAGAAGCAGACACAAAAGCAGGTTTTCTGAGCAGGGAGAGAGATACACAGGGCTTCCTGTGCTCTGGCAAAGCAAAACTTGGCTTTGAATGTCCCCTCCGTAACTGGCTCAGGCCTCCATTTGCTCCAGATGGTGAGTGCCTGGCTAAGTATGGCATGATCAGGATGTGATCCTGGATCTGCAGTGGTCACGCATCTTCCTGGACCCCCTGGTACAGCTGCTGTAACAGATGACCACCAACTTGGCTGGTGAGATGGTTCAGTGGGTAAAGAGGTTTGCCACCCAGCCTGATAGACTCCCCCGGGAACTACATGATGGAAAGAGAAAGCCGACTCTTGAAAGCTGTCACCTGCCCTCCATACATGCACGGTGACACACACACACACACACACACACACACACACACACACACACACACAAATAAATAAACAAACAAAGAAAGAAATTTAACAAATAACCAGCACACCAGTGGCTTTCAACAACACAGCTCATACTGTACTTCTGAGTGCAAGCAGAGCTGGCAGCTGAGGTGGTGTTTCCTTGTGACCTTTCCTTTCCCAGCTTCTTGGGGCCACCATGTTCCTTCCAAGTGTCTCACCCCACTTCAGAAGCAACACTGCAGCATGTTCACATCACCTGTTTGACCCCACTTCTGTCATTGCGCCTCCCTTCAAGGCTCTGAGCCTTATGCTCCACTCGATAGGGACCCTGTGATGACTCTGGACTCCGTGACCCACGATGATCTCCATCTAAAGGTCCCCAGCCTAATCATTACTGCAAAATCCCTTCGGCCACATGAGGTCACACACTGGAGGATTAGATTGTGAGCATATTGGGGCTGTTACTCAGTGGGTGACAGGCAGGGAGAGAAGTGAGGCTAAGGCATAGGTCTGTCAGGAAAGCATCAGATGCAGGAATGTGAGGGCAGGTCAAAGAGGAAGAGGTGCCACAGAGGAAGCAGAGGACAGAGCTGACCTGAGAACACCTGACTCTTACATGTCAACTTCTTGCTTGGTTGGACTGCACCTTAGCCTACCTCCATCATTACTGCTGAGTACAGGAGGGCCCCGGGTCGAGATGGACACCCACTGCATGGATGGCTTGGTGCCTTCTTGGTGTGTATGATGCTACAGTGACGCCACCAGGCAAGGCAGAGCAGTGAGGTGAGATAGAAAGAGGGCAAACTGTCACACCATGTACAGAAGCCTTCCCAGGAGGGATGACCACTGAACGGTCAGAAGGGTGGTCAGACAGAGGTCTTGTAAGCAGAGCTTGGGGAGATGGGACTATCACCTGACTCCAGGTGGCTTCCTGTGCATATCTGGGGTCCCAGCTATGAGCTCTCTGAGGGAAACCATGGCATCTAATAACTATCACTTTCTTGTTTGATTTTAGAGCCAAGATCTCTATGTGTAGCTCGGGCTAGTATGTAGACCAGGCTGGCTTCAAACTCACAGAGATCTTCCATCCTCTGCCTCCAGAATTCTAGGATTAAAGGATGTGCCACCACGTTTGGCTCACTATCACTTTCTAACTGAATGTTCCAGAACATTCTAGCTTTGGTGATGGTCTTTCCAGAAAGCCTACCTGGACTTCTCTGTTAAGAATGTAACCAGGTCCTCACCTACAACAACCAAACACTCCACCGGGGTGTGCCACAGTCCATTTCTCTAGACATTTGAAAGCTTTGGCCATGAGCAAAGAGGGAGGGTGTTCTGGGAGCTATGCAGGGTCTTTCTCCCTCAAACAATCACCCTTTCCTGGAGTCCCCTTCAGAGATATCAAATCCTAGGGCCCTAGATGGGAATGGGAGGTCACAGCCCCCCCCCCCAGCTTCTCTAGCTTCCAGGATGGGGAGGAGGATCACCACCTTTTCTAAGTCTAAGCAAATACAAGCCAGAAAAGGCTCTTCAGAGCAGGGTGGCCCTTTCCTCCCACCCTGCCTGTACCTAGATCAAGGACTGGTAACGAGAGTTAGTATCTTGCTAACTGCAGGCCAGGCCCTGCTCTGTCTGGGTCTGCTCGCACAGTTACTGAGGGATGATCCCTCCCCACCCCTGCCCCCATGCAGAGACACTGACCCCCTGGATCCAGGACCCAGGACTTAGGTAGGGCCCATAGCTCTGCTGCCCTATCCTGAAGGAGGACAGAAAGAGAGAGTTGTAAGCACAGCCTAATGGATCCCAGCCCACCCACTGCATTCCTTCTGGTGGGAAGTCCAGACCATAGACCAGGCCCCTGGGTAGATGTGGTGAGGTGTAAAGGGAGGGAGGGCGGGCTCTGATCCCAGGAGAGGGGGAGGGAAACAGGGAGCAGGGGAAGGGAAGCAGGGGGTGGGGGAAGGGGAGCAGGGGGCGGGGGAGGGGAGCAGGGTGGCTGGGAAGCAGGACAGTTATGTAGGGTGGAGGTGAAGTAGGTTTGGTGTAAGAGGAAGAGGAGTCAGGAATGTGGAGTGTAGGAGGGGCACCTGGCCCTATCTGCTGAATCGTTTGCTCATCTAGGTCATTGACAGCCCAGGTGGCCCTGGTGGCCAAGTCACACGAGGCAGATCTTACTCTTTTTTTTTGTTTTTGTTTTTTTGTTTTTTCGAGACAGGGTTTCTCTGTGTTGTTTTGGTGCCTGTCCTGGATCTCGCTCTGTAGAGCAGACTGGACTCGAACTCACGGAGATCCTCTTGGCTCTGTCTCCAGAGTGCTGGGATTAAAGGCGTGCGCCACTGCTGCCCGGCCAGATCTTCCTCTTAATAGGCATTGTGGCCCCAAGAGACAAAGGCAAACTCTACCTCACCCTGGGTGCCTATCCTTATGGATTCAAGATGGAGAGGATGGCCAGGAAGGGTCCTGCAGAACCATGCCAGCACCCCCGACCACACTGGAAGAAGGGAAAGAAGGCAGTGCTCTGGGATTGGAGGGTTCCTGTCCCCACAGAAACACACTTCAGTGGGATGACACACACCATTCACCTCAGCAGGGCTTAGGGCAAGGCAAATCTTGTCCCCAAAAGACACGTACCTAACAGCATCCCAGATGGAGCCAGATTATCAGCACACACCCCACATCACCACCAGCATTCTTCCCACAGGCTCAGAAACATGTTCACGCAAGTGTAGAGAGATTAGAGAAGTTCGTGGGAACCTGACTAAGGTATGTGGGAGGCTGCTGGTGCCCAGGGTAAGGACACCCTACAGCTTCTGAGGCTACTAGGTAGAAGGATGACTGGCCAAGGAGGCTACTGGGGCTTACAGAGCTGGTAGATTACGGTCTGGTATGAACTCAGGCCAGAGAGGCAGCCCCACAGCTCACACCAGAATCAGAGGTGACAGGGAGAAGGCCCAGGGGTCTACTCTACAGTGCCAAGGAAGGGAATGAGGCCCTGGGGATGGAAGGGAACACTGATGTCCCTGGGTCGTTCAGGCTCCTTGTCCCAGTCCCAACCTCTCACCTGACTTGGGGAACGTCACCAAGAGGACATCTGTGTCCTGGAACTGGAAAGCACAAGCTGCCTTCAGGGACTCCAGGGTGTGCATGAACCCTGGGAAGCGGATGCCATCGAAGATTTCGGTGGTGTTCATGCGTTCATTCATGCTGGTGCTGTCAGGAGTGGAGCTGTAGGTGAGGCAGTCTGTTACCCAGGGCCCAAGCTCTTTCCAGCAGGTGCAAGCCCGTCTGCCATTCCATCATTAAATGTTGAGAGGGTCCACACCAGGTGGCTGCTGGTTTTGTTCCTAGGCATCTTTGGAGGACCATCCCAGAACCTTGGTCAGACTTGCCTGCCATCTGGGCCAAGGGAGGCCTCCATCCTCTCGGGGTATACAGATCTCTGTGCTTCGGCTTTGGGCTGGCAATGGCGTTTGTCTGGCCTTGAGACCGCGGCCCACTGCTTGGCAGAATTCTGCCTCAGCCACTAGTTCTTGACCACTTGTATGTGGGGCTGCGCCTCAGCAGCAGACTTGTGTGGTTGTGACCTATTGTGAACATCCTTGTGGACTTGAGAGCTGCTTGCCTCACTCCCAGAAACCACAAGCAGTGATGGGAACTGTGCCCAGAAGCCCCATCTATCAGAGAGACAGTTTCTGCCCACACCCTCCCCTCAGTCTTCACACACAGCTGCCCTGCCTGGACTGTTTCTGCTGAATTCTGGAGCAGCCTCTGACATTAGCCCCACCTCCCGTGTCCCCCCCGGGATCTCCACTCACCACAAAGTCCTTCTCTGTGAGCTGTGCCTCGCTGTCTGCATGCAGCCCAGCCCTAGAAAACGTGGCTCAGGCTCTACTTGGGCAGCTCCAAAGAGGCTCCACCCTAGAGTTGCAGGGCCCTGGGGCAGATGACTGCGGGGTGCCCCGCCCCCAACCAGACCCATTTAGGGGAGGGCCTGGAAGAGCGCCCCCATAGGCAAGCAACAAGTGGATAATCTTCAAGACAGAAGCCAGTTTTGAGCAGACTAAGGTACAATTTAACAGTGACTGGGTATGACACAATTTTCCTGTTTCAGAAATGCTCCCCTGTGGAGGCACTGGCCAGGACGGCCCCGGAGGAGGAGGAGTGCAGCATCCCTTTCTCGGTGTTCTGACAACATAAGAAGGCAGCTTTCTCTGCCACCCTAGAAACCATGCTGCTTATATAATTTTGACATTTGTGGTAAGTAGTAATACAGTACAAAGTAATCAGCGCTCGAACAAAGTATGTCCAGGAAGACTCCCATCTCCCGCCACTGCCAACCAGCAGCCACCGCTTCCCTGACCTCACAGTCTCGTTAGCCAGCTGCCAAGAAGCACAAAACTATCTTACTGCCTACAATACTACTTGCAACAACCAGTGTCCTGGAGATTTTATACAACAGAATACAACTTCTTCCATTTGCTTAGGATACTTGTTTTTTGTTTTGTTTTGGTTTGATTTGAGTTTTTGTTTTGTTTTGACCCATTATGATGCAGGGGAGCACCGGGGCTCCATCCTCTGTCTCACAGGTGGTAAGTGAGTCACTATCCACACAAACCCATTAAGCACACACTGACCTGGCATCCCCTGTCCTTACCTGTCCTTTAAAGGGTAGCTCCGGGTTGGGGAGTTAGCTCAGTGGTAGAGCGCTTGCCTAGCAAGGGCAAGGCCCTGAGTTCAATCCTCAGCTCAAAAAAAAAAAAAAAAAAAAAAAAAAAAGATAAAGGGTAGCTCCAACCCCTGGTCCCTCTTTTCAGATTTTCCCAGGGAGAAGTCAGCTCACAATCTCAAACCCAGACAGACAACAGTCAAGTTCTCCAAAGGTTCAGCTAAACTGAGTTCACTAATTCACACACCATGTGATTACCACATGAACAACTGGAACAGACAGCAGTTCAGGCTTCCTGAAAATTCCCTTTGGTCCTCTCAGCAGAAACCTGTGTCCTTCCCAGATAACGGTTGCACAGGCCTATCACCATCCCTCATTTTATTTGTTCTTGAACATCACATGAATGGGCTACTGCAATGAGCATCTTTTGTGTCCCGGTTTGTTCCCTCTACATGTTGTTTATGACTTTCATCCATGCCATTGTGTGTACAGAGAGTTCCTCTACATGGTTGTGCTGTTTTCCATTGTAGAGATATTTGTTCACCCATTCACCGTGTGTTGATGGACATCAGGGCTGTTTCCAGCTCTGTTGAGATAGAATTCATATAGTGGGCTGGGGATGTAGCTCGGTTGGAAGAGATTCAATCTCTGGCATTGTATATGCATGGTGATACATGCCTATAATCCCAGCACTCAGGAGGTAGAAAAGAATAAAGAAGTCAAGGTCATCAGCTATATGGTGAATTTGAGGTCAGCCTGGGCTACAAGAGACCCTGTCTCAAAGGGGGTGGAGAACTGGAGAGATGAGTCAGCAGTTAACAGCACTTCATACTCTTGAAGAGGACCTGGTTCAGGTATTCAGTTCCCAGCACCCACATGGTGGCTCACAACTATCTGTCACTACAGTTCCAGGGGTTTTGATGGTTAGGACATTCTTCTGGCCATCAACAGTATTTGCACCCACATGGTACAAATACATAGATTCAGGTAAAACATTCACACACAGAAATTAAAAATAAATTTAAAAGATTTTTAAAAAAGATGTAATCCATATAACTTTCATTATGGAATGAATATTTGTATCGCACCCCCAAATTTGTATGCTGAAATCCTAATCCCCAATATGATGGTACCAGGAGGTGGGTCTTTGGGAGGAAGTAAAGATAAAGCCTCCTTGCATTACCTGTGAATGGGATTTGCGTATTTATTTGCTTGTTTGTCTGTTCTCTACCTTTATTTAGTTATTTTGAGACAGGGTCTCCCTACGTAGCTCCAAAACTCAAACTCTTCCTAGTCAGCCCAGGAAGTGCTAGGATTACAGGTGTGCACAATCAAGTCAGATATTAGTGCCCTTTTAAGACACACATGACCTGCTGTTCCCCATGATGACAATACAATGGGAAGTGGTCACTAAGCCAAGAGAGTCTTCTAGATCTTCTAGATCACCAAGATCTTGATGTTCTCAGTCTTTAGAACTGTAAACAACAGCTGAGTGTGATGTTACAAGCCTGTAGTCTTAGTACACAGGAGACGGAAGCAGGAGGGTCAAAAGTTCAAGATCATCCTCAGCTGCAAAGGAAGTTTGAGGCCAGCCTGAGTTACAAAAGACCCTGTGTCAAAACAGGGCCTAGAGAGATGACTTAGCAGTCAAGAGCACTTGTTCTTGGAGAGGACCAGGGTTTTAACTCCCAGCACTCCATGGTGTCTCACAACAATCTGTGACTCCAGTTCTGGGGTATCTGGCACCCTCTTCTGGCATCTGAGGGCACCAGGCATGCATGTGGAGCACATACACACACAGGTAAAACACTCATTCACATAATGAAATAAATGAACCTTTCAAAATTGTTGTACATTATATATTTGTATGAAAATGTCATAATGAAGCCCATTATTATGTATAGTTAATATATTTAATAGAAATACAAAGAAAAGAAAAACTGAAAAATAAACACACTACTTTGCTCTGGCAGGTTGTTACAGTCACTCAAGGTCATCAAGACAGAAGTTTTGGTGCTGAAAGTGTTTCTACAGGAACAATATTTAAAGAGTGAATTTTCTGAATTCTTATGGTACTTCTGCAAATCGTCTCCTATCTGATTATATTCAGAGTCTGTTATAGAGTACCAATAGTCTATAGCAGTGGTTCCCAACCTTCCTAATGTTTTGATCCTTTAATACAGTTCTTCATGTTGTGGTGAGCCCTAACCATAAAATTATTTCATTGCAAGCCAGGAGGTAATGGTGCACACCTTTAATCCCAGAACTCAGGAGAAAGAAGCAGGTGGATCTCTGTGAGTTCAAGGCCAGTCTAGTCTATAGAGTGAGTTCCAGGACAGCCTAGGCTACACAGAGAAACCCTGTTTCAAAAAATAACAACAACAAAATATTTCATTGCTACTTCATAACTGTAATTTTGCTACTGTTATAAATTGTAATGTAAATATATATGTTGAGACCCACAGGTTAAGAACCAAAGGTTGCCAGGCAGTAGTGGCACATGCCTTATAATCCCATTCAGCACTTGGAAGGCAAAGGCAGGCAAATCTCAGTGAGTTCAAGACCAGTCTGGTTTACAAAGAGAGTTCTAGGACAGCCAGAGCTGTTAGACAGAGAAACCCTGTCTCAAAACACCAAAACCAAAAAAAAAAAAAAGAACCACTGGTCTATAGCATGAGCTGGCAATTAAGACATGAAAAATGTCTACACTGACTACTACTAATAGATCATTGTAATTCACAAGGAACTTAGTGACTGTGTATATGATACAATGTAATGCTGAAAAACTAGTGATTGTAATAAGATAAGCTAATGTTGCTGGACAAAGTGGTACAAGAAAAGAATGAGCTCAGAGATTTGAATTTCCAGCTTAAGAAATACATGTTGGAACTAGCATGATGGCACACGCCTTTAATTTCAGCACTCGGGAGGCAAAATCAGGTGGATCCTTGTGAGTCTGAGGCCAGCCTGGTCTACATAGCAAGTTCTAGGACAGCCAGAACTACATAGAGAGACCTTGCCTCAAAAAAACAAACAACAAAAAAGAAAGAAAGAAAGGAAGATATTGGGAGCCATGGAGATGGTGTAGTGAGTAAAAAGGTGTATCCTTCAACTTCCATACCCAGTTCTATGGCACACAGGTTCACGAGCACACTCACACTAATTAATTAAATATACTTTAAAAGATTTATTTATTTATTATGTATACAGTGTTCTACCTGCATGTATGCCTGCACACCAGAAGAGGGCACCAGATCTCATTACAGATGGTTGTGAGCCACCATGTGGTTGCTGAATTGAACTCAGGACCTTTGGAAGAGCAGTCAGTGCTCTTAACCTCTGAGCCATCTCTCCAGCCCTAACTACTAAATATTAAAAGTAAGAGACAGAGGGAGTCTGAGGAGCTCCAGGTACTGATTGGCCTGGGAAGGACAGGCAAGTATGGGAGAATGGTGTGGACATGGATTGTCATAAAGGGATCCCTGACTGGGGCCTCAGACCCTTCATCATAGAAAGAGGAAATCGTAATATCAAAATCTGGGCCATTTTGTAACTCATGCTTGTTCAAGAGCAATGTCTCAAGGACAACTAACTGACTATGTTCCTGGACACTGTAACGCCTGTGACCTTGGACAAGTAATCAGACCTCTTGGACCTGTATCCTTCAGACATAATAGCAGGTGTGCAAGGGATTAAGAGTCCTCTCAGGCAACACGTTTTGTGGCAGCAAATAATTAGGAACATCCTAAGTGGGCCTGGAAAAGTGACACAGAACTTTAATCATTCAGGAGGCTGAGGCAGGGGGATCATAGCAAATCTGAGTCCAGCCTGGGCTACAGAGTGAGACCTTGTCCCAGAAAACAAGCAAAAATCCTAACACAAAATCCTAAATGGAAGGGCCCCCGAGAAGAGGGAGATTGTCTCTTGGCGATCAGCTCCCTGATGGTCCTCCACTGTACTGGGGAAGTTTCTTTTCTTAGTCTGTTGGACATCTTGCTTCTACCAGGGCAATAATGAACACGTATATACTAGTGTCTGTGTGGATCTGCACATGTGTCCTTTTGTTTTGTTTTTGTTTTTCGAGACACAGTTTCTCTGTGTAGCCCTGGCTGTCCTGGAACTCATTCTGTAGACCAGACTGGCCTGGTGTCTCCCGAGTGCTGGGATTAAAAGTGCGTGCCACCACTGCCAGGCTCTGCACGTGTGTCTTAAGTAGTCCTGTATGTACATTGTATTTTTACAGCTAAAATGTTTACTACAGAGAATAAGGAAAACTTGCCATCCTAATATGGCTCAGTGTCCAAGAGCTAACTTGCAAAGTTCACCTGGCAGACGAAGGCTCCTGCACCCTAGGAGGGAAATAAATACTGTGTACATTTCTTTAGGAGGACATCTCAAGGGTGCCCACAGTCCAGCACAAAGTCCCCTCCTCCCTGTCTCCTCTTCTTTCTTCCTGGCCCTCATTCCTTCTCTCCTCACCCCTCCTCCCCAGTAAAAGAATACAGGGCGGAAGTGGGGCTAGGAGAGGTCTGGGAGGAAAGGCAGGTGGTGGGGTGGAGCCAGCATCTATGAGGCTTGGGAGCTGCCCGGCAAGGAGGGCCTTTCTGGGACAAACCTGTATTTTGCTGGGGTGAGTGGGCTGGGGGTCAGAGGACGGGTGGGGACTCAGCGGGCACTGTCTTAGAGAGTTATTGTCTGGAGGAAGAGTTGTCCCTGTCAGAAGGGCACTGTTGGAGCTGAGGACCAGGAGTGAAGGGAAGGGTTCCCCACTGGTTATGGGGGTGGGAGAGCTGTCTCGGCGATGACCTCTTAGAGTCTGGTTGTCTTTCCAGCCATGAGTCCTCTTCTCGGCCTCTCAGCTCCAGCTTCTCCCTCTGCTGCCCTCTTTGCCTCTTCGTCTTCTCTTTTTTCTTTCCTTGAGACTCTTTAACCTGTCCTTTATTCCCAAAGCTTTCCTGGGAACAGGGTGAGGGCCAGGTGCAATTCTTACTCCTGTTCTGGAACTTTCCACATGGTTATCTCCCTTCTTACCCAACGGAAGGCAAGCCTTCATCCCGCCACTACAGTTTCTGCATAAGGAGATGTTTGTTGGATGTGAGGATATTCGAGAGGGGGAAAAAAATCAAAGCGCGCTCAGCTTTAGCAGCCGTGGAACCGGGGCTGTGTTCATTCTCCCTGAGCCCGGAATGTTCTGTCCCCTGGCGACAGTAGTCCCGCAACAGCAGTGACACAAGCAGCATGAGACACACTCAGGGGACATTCTCCTAGTGAGATGTAAAGGCACGTCCTCTGCTGTCTCCTTCTGGTGTGCCAGCCTAAAGACTTAGGTCCTGATGCTCGCATCTATCTAGGCTGGTTCCGGTCCAGACTGGATCTCTGGGTACCTCTGTCTGCTCATGACCTCCAGTCTTCTTCAGGCACACTCACTTAAGGGAAGCCCTACCTCAACTACCACAAAAGAACTCTAACGTAGCCACAACCGTGCGGGCTGAGGGGCCAGAGCTCAGGGGAGGAGCGCATGCCTACCCTGTGGAAGGCCCTGGAATGAAAACACAGCATGATTGCATTCCGAGCAATTCTTAGATTATTCTTAGGTTTGATTTGAATTTCTTTGTTTCTTTTTTTGTTTTATTTTGTTCCTTGAAATAGTCTCTTTATATAGTCCTGGCTGTACTGGAATTTGTTCTGTAGACCAGGCTGTCTGGAACTCATAGAGATCTGCCTGTCTCTGCCTCTGGAGTGCTGGGATTAAAGGTGTAGGCTGCCACATCCCTCTTAAATTTTCTCAAATCCTTTTCTCCTCCTAAGCAGCCATATTATTTTTCCTGTGGTCATTTAACCCCCTCTTTTCTTTAGACGCTAAAGGGAAGGTGGAGGCCTGGTTCCATAGCGTCCCAGAACATTTTTGTAGAAAGAAAGTCTCAGGTCCAAACTGGGTCTTGGGGCAGATCCTGCTGAGGCACCATAGCTACATGACTTCATGTAGTAGAGAAACTTCAGTGTAAAGCAGGTTAGGGCATTTCCCTAGAGATGGGATGAATTGCCTCCTGAGATGGAATGAATTGCCCCCTGAGATGGGATGAACACCCATGGCTTGGCCTCCTAGTCAGGAAAGGCATCAGGACATTTCCCTAACCTTCAAATCTACCTTGTCATGCTTTCTCTGGGCCTCCTGAGGTCTCCTCTCCATAAAGGAAGCATCTCCCACTGAGGAATTTGGTGTCCTAGGTCAGTGTCAGCTCTGAGGACTAAGGACAGGAATGGCAGTAGGAGGTCCCTGAGTGCAGGTGAGCATGCTAGATGGATGCTGACCACAGCACCCACAGGGAAGCAGAAGCAGTGGTCCTTCTAAGAGGTGGGTTTTCAGTTTGGTATGAGTCAGGTGGAGGGTGGGCTTTAGAAGGGTGGGCTTTTTCTATTGGGTCCCCTTCTACCTCACACAATCCTGAGAGTTTCAAGGTCAGAAGATCAACCACAGTGGCCCAGGCAAGAGATTAGAGCCCATGTGACGCTGTGCCAGAGTGTGAATCACGGCTCCTATTCCTATGGCTCTGTGCTTTCATTCCCTGGTTTGCAGAGCTAGCAAGGATAGCAGAAGGGCTTGCTCCCGGGGAGAAAGGCTGGAAATTAACAAGTGGGGCCTTGGAGAGAGGGGGCCATGGACAGCAGTGACGGCACCAAGCACTTGGCAAATCCGGTCAGGTCCTCAGGGTTTATAAACTGAGCCCACCATGAACAAGGAGGAACAGCTTTCCTGGGTCACGTGACCCCCTAGGTTTCCATTTGTCGTTATCCCCCAGAGAAAGCAGGTGGGGACACAGCCAGCAGAGGGCAGCAGCTGCAGTAACCTGACCGCTGATGTGTGTGGTGACAGGAACACCAGCTCTGTAGGTAGGCCTATCTCCTTGTCTGGAGTTCAAGACTGAGCATGAGCAGCTTTGCCCGGCACTTCCCTGAGACGGACTTGAGTGCCTGGCCTTGCTCCTGAGTGTTCACCAGCCACAGGATGAGGAGTTGTGGAATGCCGTGTCTCTGTCAACCTAGCGTTCCCTCCTCCCCATTTCCCAATCCAGGACCTTGCAGCCCACACAGGCACCCTCCGCTCCTCTGTTCTCTGCCCAGACTCTGACTCTGCTTTTCTGGCATGCAGTGTGGGAGGCTGGGCTTCTGAGGTCATGATCAAGGATTTATCAGGAGATTTGCTGAGGAAGCAGCGAAGATGTCAACAGACAGGCTGGTCTTGGACCCACCCCACCCAGGGAAGAAGCTTAGAGCAGATAATAATCTTTAGCAATAACCAATAGGACCTACCCAGACTCATGGTAAGGTGCGTGGACTTCAAACTTACTTGCAGATGTGGCGTGCACTTAGATGCCCCATGAACTTCCTAACAATTGGAAGCACCTTAATGTCTGCACTGGAACCTGGCTCAGAAACTGAACTAAAAGAAAAAAAAAAAAAAACGGCCAGAAGTAGTCACTAGGATTAGCATAGAGTCACAGAGATGGCCCATCCTGGGGACAAACCACCCTTTTCCCCTCCCACCAGCCGCTCCATCTGCCTCAAAACCAACTGGAACTCCCAGGCATGGCCATGGATCCTAGGCAAACATGGAGGTCAAGTGTGGAGGCAGCAATGGAGCCAGGATGGCTAAACAGGCATCGGAAAGACTGAGTCTGCACTTCACTCCTTGACCCCTCATAGTTCATTCTTGGCAGAACATACCAGAATGAACAAACTAGACCTCTGAGGTCATGGACCTCTCCCTAGGGGGAGGACCAGACAATAAGCCAACCCTGAGCAATCTGCAGCTGCTAGAAGCTGGGGAGGCCTAGGAAGCATGAAAAAGTGCTGAGAGAGGCTGGCCACAGAGGAAGCGTGCAGAGGCCCTGGGCTTCTGAACAGAACGTTTAGGTAGATGCAAATGTCCTGCGGCCTTGAGCATACCTGGAGAGTTAGAATGCACTAGATAGATAGGGTGGCGCCGAGAGGGAGTAGGGTGAAGCTGGGGTCATATCATATGTCATGGAAGGTCCCCTAAAGGTCTTCTCTGTGGGGATGGGACCTCTGAGGGTTCTGAGTGGTCTTTAAGCCAGGGTAAAAGACATCGTCCCACAGTACTGAGAACACAGAGAGAGGCTGACCAGGTATCAGTGGGGCATGCAGGAGATGAGACATGAGAGCAGGCTCCTCTGACTGGGTTTATTGAAGGATGCAAGTATGAGACAAGGTCCCCAGAGAAACAGAGCCGACAGAAAGTGTGGGTAGTGTGTAGAGATTCATTGGTAAGACTTGGTTCCACAGCTAGCAAGCAGGAGGCCAGAAAGCTGGGGTACAAGCTCCAGCTGATGCTAAAGTCAGGTGACGACAGTCCTACTTGGACAGCAGGTCGGGGAGCATGCTTGCACTTTGGGAACCTCATGTTCCATTCTGGCCCCCAGTGGTGCCCTTGAGACCCACCTACCTTGGAGGTATCTGCTTTGTGATTGTGAGTTTCATCTAGAAACACCTTCAGACACTCCAAGAAAAAGTGACCTGCTCTGGAATCCTGAGGGCCAGTCATTCTGACATAAAGTTAACCATCCCACAGTGAGGAGACACTTTAGAGATCCTGAAGGTCTGCTGGAGCTTGCAGGAAGAGGGAAGGCCATGATGATACAAGATGGGGGAATGTATTAAGCTGAAAATGCTCTACATTTCCAGCCAGAGGTGCTCAAGAAGCAGCTAGGTCTGGGAACCGGGGCTAGGTTCTGGGGGATTCTAGAGAATGGGGCAGTCGTTAAGAGCAGAGATGGACTCTGAGACAGGCAAGGTCACCCAGGCAGCTAAAGGACCTACACCCCATCTGTTAGGGGCAGCAGCAGATGGGGGAGATGGGTCATGGGACACAGTCTCAGAGGAGGGATATGGCAGAGTTTGTCGGTAAAGTATTATAGAGTCAGCCAGTGGAGACATTAGCTAATCTGCCTCTGTGGGAGGGACAGGCAGGCTCTTAGCAGATTCATAGACACTTGGGAATATGGCTAGAAAAGCTCAAGATCAAGAGCTGGTGCAGGAGGTCCCCAGTGAGCATCACATAGTTCTCTGACTCCTTGACACATACTGTGTGGAGAGTGTTGGGCTGCTGGAAGGGTCCAGGTGGGTGCCGAACTGCTGACCCTGGAGCCACTTGAGAGCCTGAAGCACAGGGACCCCTGAGGGCTGAAGATCACCTGAAGCTTGTAATCCAAGTGGTGCCCAAGGACAGCTAGGAGAATGGTCAGGCTGAAAACCGGCAGGACAGTGATGGTTTTACCAAGGCAGCATAGCCCATAGAGTGGTGGAACCCAAAGGGCTGAGACATTTCCAGGAAGTGAGGGTAAGAGCTGCACTCAAGGCAAAAATCCTGGGAAGCAAAGGCCACTGTAAGCAATGGTCAGCTCTGACCATTGCCCACCCGGCTAGAGGGAGGAACTGAGGGGTGGGTAGAAGGGCACTGGAGAAGGTCTGTAGGAGGCCTCTCCTTAGCTGGGTTGGGGACAACTGTCTGTTATTACAATTAAGAGTCATGATAGGGTGTGGTAGAAAGGGAACAGGCAGCTAGATTCATACAGGGATCCCCTAGGAATTGATCTGTGAAGAACTAAGGAAGCTGAGCCTGAAGACATGGATCCAAGTTGGTGGAGAGTCGGAAGAAGAGAGGGAGGAGTCAAGACAGAGTCCAGCCCCCTCTCCTCTAGGTTTGGGTTCCAAGTGCACAGAGGGGGAAAGAGCAGTTCTGCCTCACACGCACAAAGCTCCCTCAGCGTACAGTCGTTGCTCAGTTAGCATGTGCACTTACACCGAACACACTTCTAGAGACAGAGGCCATGTCTGTCTTCGAGGCTTCAGGCTGTCTGTTCAACAGCAGGAAGATGCACTGCAGTGCTGAAGACAGACAAGGGGGCCATGTGGGTGCTCTGCCCAGGCAGTCGCCTCAAGCTGGGGCCGATAATACACATGCATCAGACTTGCTTGTAAAAACGTATCAAAGCTAAAACTAAGGCCCTCAAGGTGATGACAGGGCTTTAAGGCAGCTCTGGGCTTTCCAGGGTGTAGATGGGATGCTTCTCAATGCTCCTGAGCACTGCTGTAACCATCCAACAGGCCTTGTGGGCCTTCCCCCGATGGAGCCCCCTGCAGCCTCATCCCCAGAGGGGCTGGAGTTCTAGTACTGGTCCTGAGGCCATTTGCTGGCGGCCATTTGTGAGGTGCTCCTGGTTTAACAGCATGCTAAGGTGTTGTCTCTTCAAGGACTTTCAGAAAGATTAGTGAGCTTCCTAGGGTACCAGCAGGAACAGGAGGCCAAGTGCCATCATCCTTTCCTAGCCCCAATGTCCTGTGTTTGCCCAGCTCCTAACTGTGCAAGGAGACAGACCCCCTCCCCAAGTAGAAGTAGGGTACTTGGGGACTTCACCTGACAACCCCTAAAAGAACTAAGGACTCAGGAGGCATCTAGGAAACCCTGGGTATCCAGAGTCAGCAGGGACCCCAAAGCTATCCAAATGTGGGTTAGATCCACTTGCCAGGCCCTTATTCAGAGCCCTCACCTCCTCCTGGACAAGGGCTCTCCCCAGCCTCTTCTCCCTGGTCCTGATCCTGGCCCATCCCTGTACCCACACTAGTGGGGTCTCTGTACTGGGTGCCTAAGGTAGAGTTAATTGGCTCCAGAGGGAGAGCAAGATATGGTTCGTCCCTGTCTGTGTCCCACGCCTCTCCAGACCCCTTCACCTAGGACGGGGAGGTCCCCAGTCTGCATCCCAGGCTCCTCCACTGTGTCTGTCCCCTTCTGAGACCTGGAGTCTGAATAGCATCACTGGCTAACGAGGTTGTCCAGGTGGAGCTCGCCAGTGGCCTGGCCTTTCCTCCCATCTTCCAGAGCCCACCAGGGATACCCTGCTCTCTGTCACCGCAGAATTTTGAAGCCACTCCGAAGCCTAGCCTCTGGCTCACCACAAGTCACCAGACCCTCCCACAGTTTCGAAAGGCCTGTAGTTCTGCCAGAACATTCCAATCTGAGGTTGCTTTCTGGTTCTCCTTATGGCGAGGATGGAGAAAATTCAGCCCTGCTTGTTTGAATAAAGGACCCAGGGGCCCCCAGGACCGGCCCTAGTGCTGCTGGTTCATTCCCAGGTTGGGGAAGTAACTCTCCCAACTAGGAAGCCCAGGTCATTCGTACTGCAGTAATAAGCAGCATGATAAGGGGTCAGAAAGTGGAAGAAAACACGTGACTCCAAATCCCAAGGCTACCTCAGAACACTGAGCTCAGCAAAATGAGCCCAAGAGCGCGCACACACTCTGAAGCCCACAGCCCAGACGCCTCCTCTGGCTTCTTAACTCAGTTAACCTGAAGCCTAACTTAGTTAACCTGGTGCATAGCTCAGATAACTTGATGCTGATGCCACGACCTCTGAGAGCCCAAGTTACTGCCTGTGGCCCCAAGGCTTGTCACCCTACAGATTTTTGACCCAGAGACCCGGATCCCACCGGATGTTCTTCATTACTGAGGGCTTGCGTGCCTTTCAGAGACAAGGAACAGCTGACATGTGTGAGGCATTAGCCCTGTCTGCTCTCCTTGGCACATCGCGAAGCCCCGGGGAGTTTCCCTTTTAAAGAGGTGGCCCTTCAAAGCTGGAGAACTTGGGAGCAGCCTGTCTGTCTCTCTGGGTTTCAGCCACAGGACTGAAGCTACATTTGTACCCCCTGACCTGCGTGTGCTCGTGGTGAGTGTTGGGGTGCTGGGAAGTAGACCTGGGTAGAGGCCAAGCAATAATGAGGTACAGAAAGTCTTTTCCATTTCTGGGTAGAAAACATCTCACGAGCAGGGGAAACTTATAGAGAGTGAGCAGTGTCTGTGGGTCCGGTGAAGGACATCATGCAACACTTGAAGGGAGAGGGTTCACAAGGCTGAGAGCTTTCAGGTGATGGACAGAGGGGCCTCATTAGCCCCAGGCCGAACAAAAGTGTTGCATCTGGATGCCCAGCACAGTGTGAGAGAGGGGGAGGAAGAGGCTACGAGCAGGACCTTTTTAGATGCAGCCAGGGCATGCAGGGCTGGGGTGATAAAAGAGACAGATGACTTGGTGGAGCAGCCCACCAGGAGCCGTACAGGACTCCTGGGAGGGATGAGGAGAGATATGAAGAATTCACCAACCTGAGGATGAACTGGGGTGATGGGAGTGTTCTTCAGGTGGCCTGAGATACCATAGGACATGGCCCCTGGGGAGGGAGCTAGGCTTTGGGGACAGAGGTCAGAGGGCTTGGCTGTTGGGCCTGAAAATTCAGCTGTCTGGGGGATCTTTCTGTGCAGATATCAGCCTGGTATGCAGCTGGGAGACAGGCTGGTCTGCTGGGCCATCTGTGACCCAGTGACATCCTCTGGGGAAAAGGACAGGATAGATGACATTCGGGTCCCCACTTCACATGCAGCCTTCCTGGAATCTTATTTGGGGGCCCTAGGTTCCAGAATCCACAAATAGTCATATGAAACTGAATGTAGTACTCAGGCACATGAGTGGGCCTAGGAACCACCCTGGGCCACAGGTAAGTGTGACAGGGCCATATGCAGAGTGTAAGGCCCCCCGAGTCTTATGTGGAGAGATGATAGACTTATGTGGGCACATTTGTAGCTGTCTTAGGCATCTGAGTATATGTTTGTTTAATATGTATGGAAAACGTCACACATATATTCATAAGCTTGTCCACACATCTGGAACTGCTTGTTTGGGGTGTGCCCAAGGGTTTCTGTCTGTGCTGACCTGTGAAAATGTGTGGGACCTGGCAGACCTGTGTTTGCATGGATCCCTCTGTACAGAGAGTAACAATCAAACATGGATGTATGTGCCCACATGTGTTTGCTGTGGATGGTGTTTACAAGGGAGTACATTGTAACGTACATTTATAACCATGTGTGTGGAGCCTGTCTGTGTTTTTGCTGTGTGTGAGCGTTACCCATATGGATGTAGTTCAGATGGATGTAGTCTTTGTGTTTGCATGTGCTCTGTGAGCTGTGTTTATTGGAGGACGTGGAGTCACAGATCAGAGGTCTCTGTGCTGCTTGCTATGCAGTTATCCTATCTGCTCTGTGGCTGCCTGGTGGCATCATCAGGGTCAAGTTAGCCCATCTGGGTCTCAGGTTACAAGAGAAGCTTAGCAGCAGCTTCCTCTGGTCCCAAATCATGTGGCTTGGTATAAGGAACTGTGATAAGCCCTGGCTAGTAATTTATTCTTGGTCACTCCAGGCCTATTGGGGTGCCCCTCTCAATGTAGCACATTTTCTGGGCTGGGAAATGGTTCACGGATGCACTGTGAACTCCCTGGGTTGCTCCTGTGGCGTCCTCTCTGGCTCTGGTTGGAACTGAATAGCACTGTTTAGGTACTCTGTGTTTATTTACTGTGTTTCTTCTGCTTTTGGTAAGTGAACATGTCTTTCTAAGGAGTAACACCATCCTGTGCATAGAATAAAGGGATGTCGTTCAAGGCCAACTGTCAGTTTGAAAGCAAAACTTGAAGCAAGGTTTGGGTGTAGATCTCTTGAGAAGGGATCATCAAGGCAGGTAGAAAGCAGTGTCTGAAACACACACACACATGCATGTACATATACACAGATATGCAATATACATGTATACACAGAGAGAGACACAGACAGTGAGAGAGAGAGAGAGAGAGAGAGAGAGAGAGAGAGAGAGAGAGAGAGAAGAAAGAGAATAAACAAGCAAAAATGTAAAAAGAAAAAAAGAGCTGGATGACCCAGAGAAGCCACTTGATTTCTGGCCTGCTGCTGTCTGTGCATCAGGACTGTTAGCTTGACCCCCCAGGGAGCTATGTCAATGTCAAGTGGTGACAGGTGCAGTCTGGGGAGGTCTGGGCACAGCCATATCAGGGATATTTGGATCTGTCACAGCCAGGAACCTAAACTAGGGTTGTCTTGGTCTAAAGCTGGTGCTCCTAATGCCGGTACCTGTTTCCTGTAGTGATTCTATGTATGGAATCAGGCCAAACACACTCCAGAATGCTGCTGCCCGGTCAGGTCCTGGCTCTTTCCATGGGGAAGCATCTAGGCCAGTCAAGAACGTGAGGGCACCGGAGACCCTGCCATGCATGACATTCGGACCAGTGGAAGAAAGCAATCAAGAACAGACACCCTACCATGTGAGACTTAGGCTTGTCATCCTGGCTCCTGGGAGGCTAAGACTGAGATCACTGAGAGTTCAAGGCCAGCCTGGGCTGCAGAATGGGATCCTGTTTTAAAAACAACAAAACACCAAACTAAACATAACAAAATTAAAAAAAATAAAAAGCCACCCCACACCAAGTCAAAACAGAAACACACATAGTACCTGCTCCTACTCCCACTGAATCCTCTAGGAGGTATCAGCAGGATATGTGTTCAGCCTCCTGTTCTTAACCATCAAGAGGAAGGAAGGGAAAAATTCGAGAAGAATCTGCAATACCAGGAGAGCAGAAAGGGTTGGTCAGAAGGCAAAGGTCACAGCACACTGTGGGAAGGAGAGGTGTGAGGGAGGAAATCTGTGAAGGGTCGAGCCCTGTGGAGAGTGTTTACAGACTGACTGAAGGGAGGCTCCCCAACCCAACCCAGCAGAGATGGTGCAGATAGCTGAAGTTGGAGTTGGTTGTCACTGGGATTCTGGAAATGCCAGAGATGAGATGAGATATGAGAGAGAGAGAGAGAGAGAGAGAGAGAGAGAGAGACAGCGACAGACAGAGAGAACTATAACCCAGTTAAGGAAGAAGGAAAATATTAAGAGACATCCCTGAGACAGAAATATTCCGGAACCAGAACAGCCTTTCTCAACAGTGTTTCTGGCTCACAACAACTGGCTCACCCTGTTGTTGTGGTGGGCTCCTTTTGTTGTATTTAAGCCTAAATTGAGAAGGAGCCCACACAGCCCAGCCCAGCCCACTTTGCTATTGTTCTAGCCTTAAACCTCAAGAAGGGAGCAACAGGGATTGCCAGCTGGTCATGGAATGCTGTCAGTGCAATCAATGGAAGGTCCAGAAAACAGGAAAACAGAGGCTGGAGTTCATTCAGTAAACCAAGGGAACAAAAGAAAATAGTGTTGCTGCAGACGGCTGTGGCTTTCGTAACCAGAGCAGAATGCCAAGGGGAAGAGCGTAAAGGCAGTCTTGGGAAGTTGGATATATAATTTCTGAAGTCAAACATGACGACAAAGGGAGGAAGTCACCCAAGGTCACAGAAAAAGAAACACACACATACACACACACACACACACACACACACACAGTCACACGAAAACCTGAAACAAGGCAGGGCATGGGGTGTAAGCCTAGGTAGGAGGACTGAAAGTTCAAGGCCAAGGCCAGCTAAGTCACCACCTCAGAATGAAAAGCAGGGTGTGAGGAGATGGCTCAATAGGTAAACTATTTGCCACATAAGCATGAGGACCTGAGTTTGATCCCTACCCCTCACATAAAACACTGTGTGAGAGAATCACAGACAGGCAGCTCACTGGTGCTCACTGGCCAGCCTGCCTAGCAGAATCAGTAAACCCCAGGTCCCAATGAGAGATCCATCTCGAAAATCTCGTTCCCAGGGAGCAACACCAGTGAGAGACCTTTCTCAAAAAAGGCTGGCCTCTGGCTTCGGATGCCCGAAGCTAGGGTTCCACTTCACTCACTCCAAAAACAAAATGGTCTAGCCTTGTAGGCTACATCACTTGCACACGCATGTGTACCTGCATACACACAAACACACACACACACCTACACATAGACACACCCATAAGAAAGGTGAAAAGAAGGCTGGGAGAGGCAGTGGGGGCCAATATGAACAAAGTGTAACAAATGTACAAATGAACATGTCCATAAAAGGAGGAGCTAGCGATGTACTTCAACTGGGGGAATCCTTCCCTAGCACACATGAAGCTCGAGGACTCTGTTCCCAGTGCCTCATAAACTAGGTGTGTTGGCACATACCTGTAATCCCACACTGGGCAGTAGGAGGCTGGAAGATCCTAAATTCAAGGTCACTCTCAATTAATGAGTTGGAAGATACAGGAGACCCTGTCTAAAAAAAGAAAGAAAGAAAGAAAGAAAGACTCAAAAGCATGTCATTCATTGAGAAATCACAGAACTGTCAGGATGAAGAGGTGGTAATGTCCAGAGAAGAAAAAGCATGCCATCTACAAAGAACTAGAGTAATAAGTTACTATTTCTGTATCAGCTGATCTGATGTTGTTCCTACCAAAAGTTCAAGTGAGACAGACTGCAGAGCCTTCAAGATCATGGGGAAATGATTTACACCCCAGAAGTGCACATCCAGCAAAACTGTTGACCTGGTGTGAAAACTGAATAGTCATAAGGCAGGCTTGTAAAAGCTCAGAGATGGAGCCCTGCACACCCACTGCCAGAGAATGTTGTGAGGACTTGTCCTAATCAAGCAAGAGGCTAAGCCAAAGAGGAGGAACAGTTGAAGTGCAGATGGTAAGTGGAAGCTGTAGGCTCCCAGCTGGCAGCCAGGGATCCCGAAGGAGGCAAAGTCAGATGAGAGCGTCTGGGAGGGAAGAAGGGAGCTAGGTGGTGAGAGGAGACTAGAGTAACAGGAGACTGGAAGACTGTGAGAACGGCACCCAGTGGGAGAGCGTGGGACAATCAGAAGTTCAGAACAAACAGTAAGACACAGTTTGTAAAGACAAGGTCTGACAACCCAGGGGCCTCATATCAGATAGCCTGCATCTCAGTTATTTATATTACAGTTCATAAAAATAGCAGAATTACAGCTACGAGGCATCATGGAAAATAACTTCATGGTGAGGGTCGCCACAGCTTGAGGAACTGCATCGAAGGGTCGCAGCGTTAAGTTGAGAACCGCTGTCTAGCTTTTCCTGCCAATGAGGAGGTAACACAATGACTTCTCAGTTTCAAGGAAGCTGAGGCTGAAAAACTGACCAACTGATAAAATTCTGAATGGACCAACAGTATAGGAACCCAGGATTTGAACTGGAAGCTCACAAGGCCACACTATTTTGTTTTTGTGTTTTCTGCACCTGAACTTGAACCCTAGCTTTATATATTCTAGGCAAATGCTATACCACTGAGCAACATTCCCCAGCCCCTTTAGGGCTTTTAAACCAATACAGGGATGAGAGGAGAAAATTGAAAAGTAGTTTTTAACAATCCAAGATGGGTGCGGTGGTGTACTTGTATAATCCTGCACTTGGGTGACGGGGCCAGAAGGCTAAGAGTCCAAAGCCAAGCCAGGCGATGGTGGTGCACGCCTTTTTTGTCAGCACTCAGGAGGCAGTGTTCAGAGGCACTCAGAACTCTGAGTTCCAGGCCAGCCTGGTCTGCAGAGTGACTTCCAGGACAGCCAGGACAACACAGAGAAACCCTGTCTCAAAAACAAAACAACAACAACAAAAAGAGTTCAATGCCAGTCCTGGTGACACAAGACCGTCTCAACAACAACAGATATGAATTCACACATGGGAAGATGTACCTAACCAACAGCCAGGCAGGTCTAAACAGAAGGTTCGGTCCTTCCTGGGGAAGCATCATAAAGAGATGCTTCCAGGTGTGGAGACCCAGAGCTCAAACAGCATTTCCAGAATGGTCCAGACACTACACTGTGGTGCTGGAAGCAGTGGGGAGGGGTTGACAGGCTCATTCAGTGAGGATGAGAACGCAGACCTGACAACAGTATTTCAGGAGACTTTACCCGAAGAAGAATTGCAGACAAGCAAAATACCAGAAGAGAAAATAAGAGGAGGAAGCAAATGAATCCACGGTGTACTGTTCCTAAAGGGATGTGGTGGACCATGATGTGGGCGCTAAGGATTCTGCAAGGTACACAGGATTATGTAAGCCTGCTAAACAAGGAGAGAAAATGCTAGCAAAGGAGTAACAGAAAAATGAACAGGCTAATTGTAGGGGTGGAAGAAGGAACAATAACTTGGAAAACGTAGTGAAAGCCTGGGGTGTGGAGGTGCACGGCTGTAATGTCAGCACTTGGGAGACTAAGGCAGCAGGATCACTCGAAGTTTCACGCCAGTATGAGTACAAAGTGAGTTCCAGTCCAGCCTGGGTTACAGTGTGCCCTCAGGCAGTATCTTACCCCCGCAAGTTCTTTCCTGTCCCCCTCCCCCACCCAAGAGCCTTAAAACACAGACACAGATCCCATTGCAAGCCCAGGAACTGTGGCAGCTATCAGAGCAGGAGGCCTCCACGTCCCTCCTGTCTGTGACAGGTCAGGGGGGTAGCATGTGTGTGGACACCTAGGGTGACTCAGATACCACAGAGGTACACGGACAGTGGCACTTTCTGTATAGGGTCCTGGTACTAAGGATTCTTGGGGCCTCCTTGCCAAGAGACAGTGGGAGCTCGGCAGATGACATAAATGGGACTCTTCTCCAGTGAGGAGGTACATTGACAGCTGCTACCTGACCCAGTCTCCCCAACAACCATTTGAGGTGCTGTCAACAGGAGGGAAACTGAGGCCCAGGGGCTCGGGCACCTGCTGAGGAAATGACCTTTCTTCTCAGGGCCGGGGCAAAGGAAGCACCAGGTATTGCCTAGAGGAGGGTAGGCATCAGGAGGACCCTTAGTGGATGCTGTAATCCTGGCCTGTCAGAATTCAGGCACTTTCAGTGAACTGGCCCCAAAGGGTAGGTCTGCATAAAGGTACCAAGCCTCTGGGATCAGATGTGCCAGCAAGCTAGATGACAAAGAAACTGCTTTGTGCTAGCTCCTTTGGAGCCCCTCCCAGGGTCTGGAATCCCAGTGTCTTTCTATACCTCTGCCTAGCCAAGACAGCAATACCCAGTATGGGCTTGTCTGTGCTGCCTATCCTGAAAGGGAATGGAGTGGTTACTCATTGAACACTGGATGTTATAAACAGGACTCACAGTCTTAATTACCTGGACCAAAGGCCTCTGTCTTTTCTCCTGACAGGCACAGCAGCTCCATCTGGCCCTTAGACAGGTGGGTTTTTTCCTTTTTTTTTCTTTTTTTTTCTTTTTCTGTGTATAGGCCAGCACAGGGGTGCCAAGGCAGCTGTGGAAGCAGATCCCTGGGGACCTTGTAATGTTGATCATCTGGTGGCTCTGGCCTCTGCTGGCCATCTGTGCTTCCGACTCATTCCGGGAAAAGGCAGAGGAAATCATGAAGACCACACCGGTCATTGATGGGTGAGTGGCTACCTATTGAGGTGTCTGAAAGGGCCAGAAGCTTTCACACCTCTGCTGGGGACTCAGTTTCCCTACTGTACCATGGTTCTTGTCTTCTTCTGGCCTCGGCTTCTTGGTGGAGAGTCTTAGGACCTAAAAGGTTTCATCAAAAGAGGGCAGAGAAGGAAGGAGTTAACATCCCAGCACTGGCTCCCAGGGCTCCTGAAGCTCCGACTTTGGTTGTGTCTGGGGGATTCTGAGGTCTCCCAACTCTCTAGTCATATGTCTGAGGGAACGATCCATGCCTCCTACTTGAGTCTCGGCTGAAAAGCTGAGGTGAGGATGGCTTTACCCCAGTAAGGTCCTCTTGAGCAATCCTTCCGGCTCTCCTCCATCTCATGCCCAGCCAAATGCCAAATGCCAGCGCCTCTCTTGTTCCTTGCATGTGGAGCTGTCCCACATGTCCAGTTCAAACTGCCTGATCCCTCTGACATTGCTTGAAGACCTTTTACCAGCTCCTTACCATCTGTCCTCTCCCGGCCGAAGCATGGTCACTCTACTTCTAGCTATCATATCCGCCTGCCCCAGCTGGCCAATCACTCTCCCATTGCGTTATTGTGGAAGTCTCTAATGGACCTCCCACCGGCACCCTTGATCCCTGAGGCACACAGAGGCTAGAACTGCAGTTTGACCTGGCAGAGGTGGCTTTGTTCCCTCCGAGACAGGAGTCCTGTGGTCCCATTTTGTCTTCCCAAAGAGGGTGGAGAGGGGATGAGGAAAGAGGAGGGCAGAGTGGTTCCAAGTATGGCAGGGGGCTCCTGAGGTATCTAGAGCCCCATTCAAGTGCTCCACCCCTCCCTTCCCAGCACCCACGATGGAGATGAATTTCTTAGAGGCTGTAAGTGTCCTCAGGCAAAAGATTAAAGTCCCCTTCCTGGAGCCTGCCTAGCCCTGCCTCAGAGAGCTGGCAAGGCTGCCTTGGCTGGCCCATACCCATTCATTTATCCGTACAATAAGTGTATCATAATAAATCTGTGCCAAGTGCAAAGGGTAGGGTAAGAGGGATGAAGGCAGTCCAGTCCATTCCGGACCTTCTTCTGGGAGTGATCTTCACATGCAGAGACTAACGCTTGTCTATCCCTTTGCTGAGGGGTGGCTTGGGCACCAGCCCTAGGGAGGGGCACATTCCCTGAGCTTTCCAAAGGAGCTTCCTGGATTGACTGGCCCTGGAAAAGCCATTACTGGGAGTGGATGGGGTCAGGGTGAAGGAGAACTGATTGGTGGAAGGTGACCTAGTAGTTGGTCACAAACCTAAGTCAATTGTCACGTGATGCTGGGTGTAGCTGCTTCCACTTGTAATCCCAGCACTTGGGAGGTTGAGGCTAAAGGGTCACTCACTGCAGGCGTAGGGCCAGCCTGGATTCCAGAATGAGCTCATGTCCAGTCTGGGTTAATAGAAAGGCCCTGCTTAAAAACACAAACAACTCTAGGCACAGTGGCACATGTCTTTAATCCCAGCACTCAGGAAGCTGAGGCAGGTGGATCTCTGGAAGTTTGAGGCCAGCCTGGTCTACAGAGTTCTAAGACTATTGGAGCTACATAGAGAGGCCCTGTCTTGAAAAACAAAAACAAACAAATAAAAAAGAAAACACAAATAAGGGGGTTAGAGAGATGGCTCAGTGGTTAAGAGCAGCTGCTGCTCTTGTAGAGGACTGGGGTTTGGGTCATTTTTTTTTTAACCAAATATCAGGAAGATCTACTTTTATTATTCTAACTGCAGTGCCCAGACAGCCATAAAAGGCCACTTGGGAAAATGGTTTACCTCTTTTGTATTCTAACAGAGGTGGGAAGTCATCCACTGCATAGCATCAGCCCTTGAGGTACAGTGGGAAGGAAATGGCTGAGTCTTTCCACCAAATAACACACACCTAGTACTGCTTATAAACCAAAGAGATAGCTCATCCCTTGAAACAGGGAAGAAAAGGTCACTCTGTGGGAGTATCTGTAGAGTCTGCATCAATTTGTCCCCTTCATCGTCCAGGATTCCCGGGATAGCTGTAACAGGTATGGTGCTCTCTGCTTCTGCTGCTGCCATGACCGCTTCACTTCTGGCCCCAGCGGCCTCACTTCGGGCCTTGTCTTCGGTGTTCCCATCTTCAGATGCTGTTTCGCAGGTCTGTTCTTCCAGCATCTTTTCAGTGTGCGGGTCACTGCCGGTCTCCACTGTATCCACAGAGCCTTCCACTTCAGCTAGGACTTCATCATGCTCTGCTAAGATCCTGCAGCGACCTCCTCTGGTGTCTCCTCCTTCTTCTCTCCTCCTACATTTTCATCTCCTTCTGCCTCAAGATCAACTGTTTCATTGGCAAAAGGATCCTCACCCTTGAGGTATTTTTCCAGCATCTTCACTATATGTTTGTTGTTTAAAACACTCTTAGCCACATGGAGCCTTGTTTTCTTGAACTCCTCAGCAGCCAACCTTCGGTTATGGTTGTTATGGTCCACAGAGCGCAGATGCCGCTGGAGGAGCTGGTGCTATGCAGGAATCAGCACGTCACAGGCCAGGCAGTGTGGGCTTCAATCTTCTTGAAGAAGTGCTCCTGGCCAATCCCTTTGAATATTTGGGTTTAGGGCTTTACTTCTCCAACAATTCCTGACGTCACTTCTCAGTTTTCTTATTCCTGTTGATGGTGTACTCCTGGAAGGATGGAGATGCCACCGAATGAAATGAGAACACAGGGGTCATTCTTTTATATTAAAAATGTTTTGTTTTGCCGGGCGGTGGTGGCGCACACCTTTAATCCCAGCACTCGGGAGGCAGAGGCAGGCGGATCTCTGTGAGTTCGAGGCCAGCCTGGTCTACAGAGTGAGATCCAGGAAAGGGGGTTTAGGG
>CABHPH010144582.1:29160-46734 GCA_902168325.1 Peromyscus nudipes
GTTTTTCGAGACAGGGTTTCTCTGTGTAGCTTTGCGCCTTTCCTGGAGCTCACTTGGTAGCCCAGGCTGGCCTCAAACTCACAGAGATCCGCCTGCCTCTGCCTCCCGAGTGCTGGGATTAAAGGCGTGCGCCACCAACGCCTGGCGGGGGTCCGGTTCTTAACACCCACATAGTAGCTTACAGCCATCTGTAAATTCAGTTCCAGGTGATCCAGTGCCCTCTTCTCACCTCTGTGGGCACCAGGCACACACATGATACACACACAAACATACATGCTAGCAAAAAATAAAATGCACATAAAATGAAATAGATCAATCTAAATAATAATAAAACAACAAACAGACTGGTACAATGGCATAAGCCTGTAATCTCAACAGGTAGAAGGCTTGAAGATCACAGAAAATTTTCGGCTGGTCTGGGCCACATGGAGTATCAGGCTATCCAGGGCTACATAGTAAGACCCTGTCTCAAAAGAAACCATCCCTCAAAAAAAAAAACTATGTGGGGCTGGAGAGATGGCTCAGTGGTTAAGAGCACTGACTACTCTTCCAGAGGTCATGAGTTCAATTCCCAGCAACCACATGGTGGCTTACAACCATCTATAATGAGATCTGGTGCCATCTTCTGGCCTACAAGAACACATGCAGACAGAATATTGTATACATAATAAATAATAAATAAACCTTAGGGGGAAAAAAGTTAAAAAAAAAAAACCTATGTGTTTCATAATGACATTTGGATAAGGGACTATGTATTTGTGCCTCAGTGAGGCCTTTATGATATTGCCTAGTGATGGATAGCTGTCCTGTTTTTGTAGAAGCTCTTATAAGAATGAAGACTTGTTGAGAGGCGGTGGCACAAACCTTAATCCCAGCACTTGGGAGGCAGAGGCAGGCGGATCTCTGTGAGGTCGAGGCCAGCCTGGTCTACAGAGCTAATTCCAGGACAGCCAGGACTGTTACACAGAGAAACCCTTTGTCTTGAAAAACAAACAAACAAAAAAGAATGAAGATGCCTAACAAAGCATTTCTCCGGACAGATCCAAAGGACTACATTAATAGTTACTTATTTACCTTAATAATGCACTCTCTGGGGAGGATACCAAGGTACCCCATGTTACAGATACGGAAGCCTAGGTGTGGGAAAAAGGAACTGGGGTTGGAGATGGGAAGTGGACAATGAGGACAAAGCCAGAGCTGGGGAGGGGCGACTGTCTCTGCCCACCTTACAGGGGCCTCGAGGGCTCAGCTAACACAGGCTGCAGCCACAGGACTGATAGCATGCTGTGGATGCCTCCTCAGCAGTCCTGTGCATGCAAACCAGCACAGTACAGATCTGTGGCGAGCCTCGACTCCAGTGAGCCTGCCCTGGCTGCTCGGAGACTCTGCTGAAGTTCAATGACAGCTCAGGCTCTGTGGCAGCATAGGCAGAGGTGACGAAAAGCCCTTGTGCTAGCCCAGGTACTGGCTGTTGGCCCTCTCCTTCCTCCATGAAAGCATTGGCTCCCTTGGAACTCCTTGGAACTCAGAGGATCAAAGCCCTTTGGAGTCAGAGATGAACTGGCCAAAGGCGAGCTGGGGTTTGCCATAGGAATAGAGACAAAGACAAGCCTGAATCCTATGAGGGATGCCTCACTCCCCAGAAGGATGGAGACTAGGCTACTCCCTATGTCACAGCTTTCCTTCAAGGGGCAAATTTAATCTTTGAACTGAAAATGTCATATTCCTATAAGCTACCTGCATTGGTTCCCAGCCCCCAGACCCAGGTGATTTTGCAGCAGAGTGGGTATCTGCCCTTTCCTCCTGCCTGGGGGTTGAGGTGGGGGCGCATAAGAAGGCCAGCCTAGCCATACTCAGCTCATGGTCACTTGGCCTGGAGTGCAATTAGGAATTTCACCTGTGTGCAGGTGTAGTCAAAGCAGAGGTGTTCCACCTCTGAGGTCTGCATGATAGTCTTGAGCTGTGGGATTTTGAACTGGAGAAGGGCAGTCTGGAAGCCAGCTGGTTCAGAAGCCAACAGGTCCAAGCAGACTTCCTGATCCACCTTGGACCCTTCCTGGTCCCCTCCAGGCACAACGACTTGCCTTGGCAACTGCTGAAGTTGTTCAACAACAAGCTGAACGACTCAAAGGCCAACCTGAACACACTGGCTGAGACACACACCAACATCCCGAAGCTGAGGGCCGGCTTTGTGGGGGGCCAGGTACATCCTCCGCTCTCCCATCTGTTCCGTCCTGGGGTCTCCCCTATATTCCCTGTGGGACTGTCTAGGTTTGGCCTGCATTAGAGAAGCATGCCTCCTGGGCCCCTGAGCTACAGGCCTTGGCAGGGCACACCTATCTGGACCAGCCCCCAGGGCTTCCAAAGGAGCAGGAGAGAAGACCCACATGTACGCTGGGGTAGGCTCAGATAACAGTGGTCTGGGCTATCAGCTCTTCCCCTTGGTCCCCCAGTTCTGGTCCGCATACTTGCCTTGTGACACCCAAAACAAAGACGCTGTGAAAAGGATATTGGAACAGATGGATGTCATTCACCGCATGTGCCAACTCTATCCTGAGACCTTCTTGTGTGTCACCAAAAGTTCAGGTAGTGTCCCACCAAAGCCCTGATGCCCTCCTGCCAGGCATGGTCTTTAGTAAAGGGTGGGGCTTGGAATCCCGAATGTTTAGTGCCAGCCCTCCCTTTTGTTCTCTGTAGGTATCACACAGGCTTTCCAGGAGGGGAAAGTGGCCAGTCTGATTGGTGTGGAAGGTGGCCACTTAATCGACAGCAGCCTGGGTGTCCTGCGGGCGCTCTACCATCTGGGCATGCGGTACCTGACCCTCACCCACAACTGCAACACACCCTGGTAAGGGGTCCCTCTGTGAAGGCCCTGGGATGGGGTGAGAAGGGGAGACCAAACGTGACCTCACACATGCCCAGAACTCTCCTGAGCTCCAGGCCCTGTTAGCTAGGCAGGTGAGGGTGACACTCCTGACCTGCTCCCTGGACACATGTGTGTTTCTCTTCAGGTCTGACAACTGGCTGGTGGACAGAGGAGATGACGAAGCTGAGAGCCAAGGACTGTCAGACTTTGGGAAGGTGAGGGGGAAGGACCACAGTCCCCGAAGGACAGAGGGCTAGGAAGGTGTCCAGCGCAGAGTGTCACACCTCAGTGGATTTTGTTCTCCTCAGTCACATGGAGCTAACAGTGCTCGTTTCCAGGGTTGAGTCTGGTGGCAGCCCTGAGCATTCAGAATGCTGGGTCCTGAGTACCCAACAACCTCCAGCCACTAAAGGGCTAATTAACACCTATCCAGTGCTGCCTCTCTCATGCCCCAAGCTCAGAGTGTCTGTGAGGTGTACCCAATCCTGTCTCCCCGCAGAGAGTGCTGAAGGAGCTGAACCGCCTGGGTGTCATGATTGACTTGTCCCATGTGTCTGTGGACACCATGAGGGATGCTTTGCAGCTATCCAAGGCCCCGGTCATCTTCAGCCACTCCTCAGCCTACAGCGTGTGTCGACACAGGCGGAATGTACCCGATGACATCCTCGAGCTGGTGGTAAGGAATTTGAGAAGTGAAGGGGAGCCCCTTGTCTCCTGCGGGCCCTCTCCAACCTTCATTCCCCACCCCTCTCTGAGCAGAAGAACACAAGGAGTCTGGTGATGGTCAACTTCTACAGTATGTTTGTGTCCTGCTCAAAGGATGCCACCCTGTCTCAAGTGGCTGGTAAGTGGATATGACCACACAGTGACCAAGCTGTGGGGAGGGCCTTGCTTAGGACCCATACCTGCTACTCCCTACAGACCACTTGGACTACATCAAGAAGGTGGCAGGCGCTGAGGCTGTGGGCCTTGGAGGAGACTATGATGGCGTTACAGAGTAAGAGTGACATCTTGTTCTATGTTGATATGTGCTGATGGGACAGAGGAGGTTAAGTGTGTCCGGAGCACAGTGCAGGACATCTTGCTGCAAGCCTGCTCTTCTGGCCTTCATATGCCTGGAGAGTGTCCTGTCTGCAATGTGTGGTCCTCTTGGTCTTGGCATAGGCTTCCCAAGGGACTGGAGGATGTTTCCAAGTACCCAGACCTGATAGCGGAGCTTCTCAGGAGGAACTGGACAGACGCAGAGGTCAGAGGTGTACTATCTAACAACCTGCTGCGGGTCTTCTCTGAAGTTGAACGGGTGAGAAAGTGGCCACTTGGGTTTGCTGCCCTTCCCCCACCTACAAGGCAGGCTGCCTAACTTGGGTCTGTCTCTAGGTAAGCAATAACATGCAAGTTCCTGAGGAAGAGCCTATCCCCCTGGATGAGCTGGGCGGCTCCTGCAGGACACAATATGGCTACTCACAAGCCTCCAGCATCCACCTCCAGATAGGGGCCCTGCTGGCCCCCTTGACTTCCTTGCTCCTCAGTCTGCGCCCTCTGTGATGTGGAAGGACGAGAACCTGTTGCAACGCTCTCAGAGCTCAGGGAAGACTGGACATGCCAAGAGCCCATGTTGTCCCTGCAAAAACACACCCTTTCCCAAATAAGCAGTGGGCTTACCTGGGGACAGTTTAAGACACAGGCATACAATAAATGCAATGACCTCTTTAAGTGCAGAGTATGTACGCTGTCAATACCCCAGCCCTGGAAGGTACTGCTGAGCATCTAGAGAGCAGATTTTGTGAGAATGGGCTCTGTATGAACAGGGACATGAAAGTATCTGAGTTCTTGGAGGGGAGGGCTAGAAAGAACCCAGATATCTGCAAAAGGTCTCACATGGGCATTGGCTAGTTTAAAAAATTATGGTCCAGGTTCCAGTGGCTACCTCGCCCATCACTTACACATGTACACAACACCCCCACAATGTGTACTCATGTGCACACAGCCCATACATATACATACACTCCGATGCACATATATATCATACATGGACACATGTACTCTGACACATATGAGATTCACACATACACACGTTTATCTGGGTTCTGTCATGCTGGGAAAGGACTCAGGAAATCTGAATTTGGTCAAGCCTTGGAGGGTAGGATCCAGATGGGATGGGTACCTGGACTCTACAAGCCTATCTCACACAGCTAAAAGCAGGTCTTCCCAGATTCACAGGGGCAGAGGTGGTCTCATATGTGTTACATAGCATGGCTGTTAGTGAAATCAGGCCTTCCAACAAGGACATTCAAGGATGATCTTGTGAATAAACTTGTGAGGGACAGCATGGAGCAGTCCTGCTGGGTGGCCAATGACTCCTTTCTGGTCCATACTGCTTAGACACTCCTCACGGACATGGGCAAGGACTGCTTTGTTGAGAGCCTGTCCCTACGTGCTGAGAGGTACCCACAAAGGGTGAAGGATAGCCCTGCCTGAGTATATGAAGCCTCATGGCTATATATCTCTGTCCCTTTCAGATCTGCCTTCCCTGGAGGGGAAAAAAAAAAGCTAGGTAGAGCAGAACTATAGCCCATGGGGCTGACCACAGGGCCATGCACCTGGCTTTAACTTTTTCACTGTTTGAGACAGGCTTTCGCATATCCCAGGTGGTCCTCCAACTCACTGTGCAACCATGGAATGATCTTGAACTTCTGAATCTCCTGCCTTCACCTCTCAGGTGCTTCAATTACATGTACAGACCACCTCACTTGGTTAATATGGTGCTGAAGATCAAACCTGGGACTCGGTGCATGCTAGGCAAGCATGCTACCAACTGAGTCCAGCCTCAGGTTGGCTTTTAGAGTCCTCCATGTGCTAGGCACCCATTTGCACATGCCTTCAAGAGATGAAAGGACAGGGGCCTTGCCACCCCCAAGTCTGTGGGTGTTAGCACAGAAGAAGACTTGGTTCTGTTCCTGTGTCTGTCACATGGCCCACTGAGCAGCATCCTTCTCTAGTCTGGTCTAAATGTCTTGGGGAACATCCTGGGACTACATAGGATCAATTTATAAGAGAAAATGCTTAGTAAAGGTTTCTGTGCCCGCTGTCTGGTCAAAGCAGTGGAAAAGGTCCCCCTGGTGTATTTCCAGTTAATTACACCTCATTTTGACAGCTGGGAAATAAAGACACAGAGGTCCTAAAATAATCCTAGACCCAGGTATAGTGGTACGTACCTGTAACCCTGGCTCTCAGAGGGCTGAGGCAAGATGACCGTGAGCTTGAGATCAGCCAAGGCTACACAGCAAGACCCTGACTCAAAATTTTTAGTTGCCTAAAATAATCTTTTTGTTGTTTTTGAGTCAGTCAGGGTCTCATGTGACTCACTATGCAGCCAAAGATGACCTTGACTTCCTGATGCCTAAAATAATCGTAGACACAGTAAAATCCCTCCATAGCTCCCACTGCAGTGGCACACTCATCTGGTTCTGAAGAGCTCCTCCTGCTTGTTGGCCTTGTTTTGTTCACTTATCCCCCTTTCCCTACTTTGGGCTACCATCTTTCCATTTTAAAATTGTGGGGCTGGACATGGTAGTATACTTCTTTGATTCCAGCACTTGAGAGACAGAGGCCAGACAGCTTAGGCTATGTAGAGAGACTTCGTCTCAAAACAAGCAAACAAACAAAAAGGTGTGTGTGTGTGTGTGTGTGTGTGTGTGTGTGTGTGTGTGTGTAAGAGTGGGAACATACACATCACACCATGCACTGGGGGTCAGAGGACAACTTTGGAGAGTTTGTTCTTTCTATCACGGGTTCCTTCAAACTCAGGTCAGCAGATTTTACCCACCGAGCCATCTTCATGTCCTAAGTTACCACCCTCTGAAACACCCAGGCCTCGCCAAGGGCCTGAGGTCGATCTACAGCAGGTTTCACAGAGGTGGGGGTGAAGCTGCAGCACCCCCCCATGGATGCAGGTTCTAATCTTCATGTATAGGGAGATAAGCTGGGATCTCCTCTCTTTGTCTAACAATGATGAGTAAGGCAGCCCTTTGAGCTAATGGGACCTACAGGAGGCCACTGGAATGCATCTGAGGCAAGCAGCAGATTCTAAGTGAGGCTGACCTTGACTGAAGGCTGGGTTACTTACTTCATATGTCCCAAAAGAAAAGTCCAGGTAGGTTGGGGGAGTCTCCCATAGTGCAAATGAACCTACCAGAACCACACAATCACCTTGAACAGTATAAACACACACACACACACACACACACACACACACACACACACAGCTTGATAACTGGATACAGTTAGTAAGTTTGTCCCCTGCCCCCTTCCTTTGGAGCTGAGGACCAAACCAAGGGCCTTTAACTTGCAACGCAAGTGCTCTACCACTGAACTAAACCACCCCAACCCCCAGGAAGTTAAGTCTGAAACTACTTCAGGTACAAAACAAAGAGGAGTCGTCCAACCTCCAGTGTTGAAAATAAACAGAAAGGAGAGGTGAATGTGAAAGCCACCTTTTCACTGTCAAAGGCAATAAACAAACAAGATGGATGGGGGTGCTGACATTTTATTTGAACCCCTTGGGAGGCCAGAGTGGGAGGGTCTTGAATTCAAGGCCAGCCTGGGCTACATAGTAACATCTCATTTTTTAAAAAAACTTCAAAAATTTTTGTGTGTAGGTGTTTTGCCTACATGTATGCCTGGTGCCCACAAAGGCCAGAAAAGTATCAGATCCCCCAGAACTAGAGTTACAGGTGGTTAGGAGGTAGCATGTGGGTGCTGGGAATTGAACCCAGGCCTTCTGGAAGAGCAGCCAGTGCTTTTAACTGCTGAGCCACCTCTCCAGCCCTGAGATCTCCTTTAAAAAAGAAAAAAGCAGCTGGGCAGTGGTGACGCACACCTTTAATCCCGGCACTCGGGAGTGAGTTCGAGGCCAGCCTGGTCTACAGACTGAGATCCAGGACAGGCACCAAAACTACACAGAGAAACCCTGTCTTGAAAAACAAAACAAAACAAAAACCAAACCAAAACAAAATAAAACAAAAAAAAAAAAAAAAGAAAAGAAAAAAGCAGCAGTACATGGTGGGTCACACCTGTAATCCTAGCTCCCAGGAGTCAGAACCAGAAGGACAGCAGCAAGTTTGAGGCCAAATAACTCTCGTTCAGCGGGAGCTATTTAGCAAGGCCTTGTCTCGAAACAACAAACAGAACAAAACAAAAACAACAAAAAAGGAAAATTTAGAAGTTTCAAATAGTCAGGCATGGTGGAGCATGACTCTAATCCCAGCAGGTAGATCCCTGAGTTCAAGACCATCATGGTCTACAGTGAGTTTCAAAACAGCCTTCTACATACTGAGACCCTGTTTCAAAGGGAAAAACTGTTTTAAAGGTACAAATAAGGAAGAAGGCCAGGCTGGCTTTTACAGTATTAATTAATATACAGCCCTAATGTTGTCAGAGGGTTATACATCATGCTTTTGTCAGCTACTCATACTTCCTGGGAGTGTAAAGTGTGACATGAAGTCCATTTCTGTTTGGTGTGTATGCATGTGCTTGAGTATGCATTTACAGTTCAGAGGTTAACCTCAGCTGTCTTCCTCAATCACTCTCTAACTTTCTATTTTTTGTAAGTTCTCTTTTTATTTACATATTTTATGTATATGGGTGTTTTTCCTGCATGTATACCACAAGAGGGCATCAGATCTCATGAATTACAGTTATAGATGGTTGGGAGCCACCATGTAGGTGCTGGGAATTGAACTCAGGACCTCTAGGAAAGCAGCCAGTGCTTTTAACTTCTGAGCCACCATTCTACCTTTTGAGATAAGGTCTCAACTGAATCTGGAACTCACTGATTCAGGATTAAACTAGCCCACTGGCATGTGTGCTCCAGGGGTCTGCCTGTACGCCCAATACCACGATTACTCCTTGGCTTCCCACCACTCCCAGGCAGGGTTTCTCTGTGTAGCCCTGGCTGCCCTCAAACTCAGAGATCCGCCTGCCTCTGCCTCCCAAGTGCTGGGATCAAAGGTGTGCACCACCACCATGGCTTAGCCCATGCCTGGCTTTTTAACATGACAAATGCAAACTCATGACTTCTTGCCTGTACAGCAAGCACTCTGCTAAAAGAGTCATCCCCAGGCCAATGGTCAGTCTCTAAGCACTGTTCCCTCTAAAATCAATCAGGGATGTATGGTGATATTTTCTTTTGTACCAAAATGTTATTTGTATGTTAATAAATAAAGTTGCCTGGGGGTCAGAGCTATTAGCAAGCCATAGGAAAGCAGGGCAGTGGTGGTGTACGCTTGTGATCACAGCACTTGGTAGACAGAGCTAGGTAAGTAAGTCTCTGTGTGTTCAGGGATACAGCCAGCATTGGATACACATGCCTTTAACCTCAATACCAACCACAGAACACCTGGAGGTCTATACAGACAGGCCGTGATGAGGCAGTCCTGTGGCTGGGTTTACAAATGAGAAGGCAGAACAGAGACTATATAAAGACTTTAACACAGGAAGTAGCAGCTCCTTCGGAGAGGTAGGACCACTGCAGGAGGAAGGGTAAGGTTTTAGCTCTTAGCTCTGACCTCTTGGCTTTCTTCTTTGCATTGGTTCTGTGTTTCTTATTTATAAGACGGTTGGTTTCATCTACAGGGATGACTGGGTGCTAAGGCAGAGAAGCCAAGAGGAGCCTGTGAACCCTGCAGTGAAGGGGAAGCTGGGAAGTAGGATGTGTTGAGACCAAAGAGAGCAGGTTGAAGGGGCTCAGAAGCCAAAAAGAAGCATCTCAAATAGGAAATACTTTAGTACTTAACTCATAAACTTGATTCTGATTCCACTACTATGTGTAGCCTGAGACTCTTCATTCACCCATGTCTCCCCCTTCCCCGTGGAACCAGGCCTCCAGGGACACCATCCCCACCTGTTCCTGACTTCCTCCTGAGGTGGGGCACTGGATAATCCTATAGGGTCTAGCCCACAGTTCATCAGCCCTACCCAGGACATCAAAGCAAAGCTTGAGAAACTCTCCAACAATCAATTTATTTACTTACGACAGCATTTTGATGAACCCAACCAAGCACCCCCAAATCTACTAGTGTTCCACAAATCCTGCACCCTCCAGGACCCAGGGAGCTCACAGGCTGTCCCTGAGACTGCAGCTACTCTCAACACCTGTCATGTAGGTTGATTTCAGGGAGCCTGAGGGGCCCATGAGTAGTTAGTATTTTGGTTCCCATACCCAGGGCCAACAATTCCAGCCCCCACCCCCAACACCAACTTGTAATGTGGAACACTGAGGGGTCCCAAAGTGCAGAACAGAAAAGACCAAACACAGCGACTCCAGGTAAAGTCTCCAAGTTTGTGTGTAACCCTGTAGGCAGTATGCACTGCTCAGACTGTGAAGAGGGCTGGGACAAACACACCCCATCTGCTGTGTGCTTTATACTTTGGCAAAAGAACAAAATCACCACGAGTTTCAAGAACATGAGTAAACTTCAGGAGACAGAAAAATAAAACAGCAGCCTGTACACATAGCCTTCAGGCCACCCCCATCAGCCTCATCACCTGCTTCCTGCCAGCTTCCCCACTGCTAAAGGATGTAAAGAGCTGACCACAGCCAAAGGTGACTGTCCCAGGTCCCCTTTGCTAGCCACCCTGGCTCTCCCTTGGAGAAGGCAGAAAGGCAGCAGCCTGTATCTAAAATGACAGAGGAGTCAGGGGACTCACATTCAAGAGTGAGCAGCTCTACAGAGGCCTGGAAGGCTGGAAGGCTGGAGGCCCAGTGCCATCAGGCAGACTGCTCAGCCCAAAGTCCTTTCTTCCAGAGGCAGCTGCTGAGGAAGGGTGAGACTCTCTGGGGAGGGAACACCTGCCCTTGAGAGTGGATACCGGTTCTGTCCTGTGGGCTGGGGAAGGGAGCTGAGGGACAGAAGAAGGCCCGGGCAGACTCAGCCAGCTGGCAGTGGCAGCCAAGAACTCAGCCCTGGGAAGACGGAGAAGAGTAACCATCTGTAAAGGTCCCCAATGTTGGTGGCACTGGCCATCTCTGGTACACAAAAGTCCACAGGAACCCACTCAGGGCTGTCACACAATAGGACTTCCTGTCTGCAGAGGTGGGGGGAGAGGTCCCCAAGAGCTGCCTGGCAAAGGAGCGGCTCTGACCCTTCCTGGCCACAGCAAGCAGGTGAGCAGTCAATGGAATCAGAAGGCCCTGAAGCACTGGGCGAAGTTCACACATCTGCTGGCCAACCCTGTCAACTCCACGCAGCCAGAGGACAAAAGAGAGCTTGCCATCTTCCAGCTGTGGCCCACAGTCACAAAAGTCATCCATACATTTGTGCAAATTCAATACCAGGACAGAGGCCCACTGCTCAACCTAAGGCTCAGTTCTAAGGCGCCCAGCCTGACAGGTTGGAAAAGAGCCAAGGCAACTATGAAGGGTTGGAGAAAGTTGAGCGCAGAGTGGGGCAGAAGCCTCCAGTACATCACAGGACAAGGGAGGCAGCACCTGCCAAGGGCATGCTAATTCCTCAGGGCAGCCAACCTGGAAACCAACAAAAAGGATTCTGGTAAGAAAAGCAAAGGACTGAGGTACTTAAAATACTGTGTACAAGTGCTAGACGTGAACCTAGAAGTGAGGACCCACTTACACTCAGGTTTTCAAAGTTGTCCTGGGATAATGTGTGGAATGATGCCAGAAATAGCCACATAGTGTGACGTTCTTAGGAAGGGCACAGAACTCCCTTCTACAGAGAGCTGTGTGTAGACAATGTGTGGTCACACATCTGGCACCAACTGCTGGTTATAGAGGACTGACTGCAGCATCTTGATGTAAGGGGAACTGTCCAGACAGACACAGGGCTCTCCCCTCTGCCTTCCCAACAGTCCCATCAAATGTGATGGGTCTTAGCATGTGTTGGGTTCCAGCCACCAAAATCCTTAGGGTTCTGAACCTGCTCCCAGACAGGACACTAGAGCAATACGATATTCCCTCACGTAGGTCCTACCTCCGAGACAGCTGGTCCTCCTGGCTGCGCACAGAGCTTTCGCCCACAGCAGAGGCACCCTCTGGAAGCTGGCTGAGTTGGTCTAAGACCTCCAGGCCATTTTCCTCAGCAATCTGTACAATCAGGCTGTCTACCTGCTCCTGAGGTGTGGTCAGTGTGGTGGCAGAGCTCACAGAATCCTCCATTACCTGAGGAGAGGGTCATTCTGAGCAATACGGCCATGGAGCCCATGGCACCATAAAGCACACTACAGTTGTTTTGTTTGTTGGGGACATGTGTGGTGTACAGATGCATACATGTATGTGCTCACGTGAAGGCCAAAGGCTAACATCAAGTGTCTTCTCGATACTGCATTCTACAAGGCCTCCCACTAAACCTAGTGTTCACCGTTTCAGCCAGGTTGCCTGGTCAGCAAAGCCCTGGGATTCATCTGTCTTTGGCCCCAGCACTAAGACTCCCATGCACCCAGCTCCTATGTGGATGCTAAGAACCCAAACTCAGGCCCTCAGGCTTGCACAAGGAGCACCCTACCCACTGAGCCATCTCCCTAACCCCACTGTGTTCTTGCTCTCTCCACACTGCTTTCTCTTCACAGGGTTCTCTCTAGGAAGCTTTGCCTGGCTCCCTTGGCCCTTCCTGCCGCATATCCAGCCAGCTCCACCTCTGGGTCCACCTGGTTCAGGGACCTTCTGTGCTTCTGTGCTTGTCTATCATACGGGCCTCCCCAGAGAGGGCTGGTGTCCCATCCCCTTCCTTCTCCAAGTCCTCTCCAGCCATACTACAATGGTCACCTACCGATGTGTGCACATCCAGGTTCTGCACCTGCTGCTCAAACCTGTCCATCACTGCAGACACCTTCTGAAGATCCATGGCACTCAGTGCCTTGTCCAGAGCTTTGGTCACCTGTGCCATATTCTTGGTCACCTAGGATGGAAGAGGATTAGGGACAAGAACAGAGGTAAAGATAGTCAAGGGCTGCAAACGAGGGACAGGTTATCAGAACTTTCTGATGGGAACCCAGAGTTTCAGCACACAGTTATTGAATGCAGTTGATGACACAGGGTTCTATGGGTCTCTCAACTTTGAAGGGAATCTCTGATGTGGAACCAAGAGGTCCATGTAACTTCCAGTCTATTGTGGGATGATGCTATGGGATCCAGGCTTTCCTAAGGCCTTCCTGTGTCCAGTACTCCTTGATGCCTAGGTTCTTTGCTGGTCCAGCTTCCTTCTACTCAGTATACCCTACAACATATGCGGGCCACATGGTACCATGGTCTAGCACTTACCCCCTTCATGGTCACAGCCGTTTGCACCTTGGAGGCTACTGCATCCACACGGGAGGCCATCCGGAGCCAGTTAACACCCTCATTCTTCTTGCGGATGGCATTTTCAGCATATACACGGGCACACTCCACATTTTTCTGCTGAAGGGCCTAAGAATCATAGGGAAATGTTCATGGAGGAACATCTGTAAGCAAGCCTGCGTATCTCTCCAGGGTATGGTTTACCATTGGGGACCTCTTCCTGCCAAAACCCCAGTGAGTTCCACCTCTGCCCAACCCTATGGAGCCCACCCCCAACATCAAGGCCTCTCCCAGATCCTGACACTCCAGGCAGCAGTCCAACAGGAAAGAAAGTCAGTTGAAAATGACGACACTGGAGCAGGGACAGCCAGAATGCCACACCCTGCAGACTGAGGATGCTGGAGGAAGAAGGAAGAGTGATGGCCATGCACCTGTTCTGCTCTGGACATCGCTGTGAGCGGGGAGGGAAGGAGGGCTGTCACCCTTCCCTCCTGCTTGCCTGTCTCAGGTATGAAAGCAAATGCATCAATACTCTGCAATCAGTGAGGGTTAAATCACAATGTAGGAAGCATCTTGCACAAAAGAAGACATTTTAAAGCAACACAGAGGGAAACAGAGCTGGGTGTGGGGTTCCCACCTGCAGTCCTACCAATCGTAAAGCTGCAGCAGGAGCAGCTCAAGTCTGAGGTTAGCCTGGGCCACAGTACTCAATCTCAAAAACAACATAAATGAAGTACAATAAAATAAAGGGCACGGGGGGGAAAAGAACCCAAACCAGAGAACTTACACACCTTCTTTACTTTGGCCTGCTCGGCTTTGGAGTCCTTCTCTGCCTTCTTGGCCAGTTTCTCTAGCTGCTTCGCTGTGAACTGAACAGAAACCATAACAGCCTGAGATGCACAGGTGGAGGCCAGCCTCTAGGCCCTGTTCCCTGAACCTCCTGCCTCTGGATCTCCTTCACCAACCCTGTGAATAAGGCACAAAGCCTCAAAATGTAAGTCCTGATGACTGCTGCGGGGCTGTGAGAAAGTGCAACAGCATCAGGAAAGAAACACTCCCCCTCCCCCAGTTCTGAAGCCCTGTGTGCAAGGAGGAGGCTACAATAGGTTTCCTACAACGTCCATCATCTCTACTAACATCTCAACCCACATCCTCTTCTAGAGTGGAAAGCCATCAAGGTGACTCTCACCAACTCTGTTCCTGTTTCTCAAAGGCTGAACTCACAGAAAAGCCACATGAGAACCTCTTCCAGGCTACTTGAGTAGTGGATCTGCAGGGCTGCTATTGAGAATCCTGCATATACAGCTTCTTCCCTTCTTTGCCACCAAGAGAAAATGATGTCAGCATATTCACGACCCCTCTGGCAATGTAATTCAGGGCTGGAGACCAGATCCTGGCCACTAGTAAATGAGGCTCAAACACTGCCCCGCTTCAGGGCATCAGCCCATGTGCCGCTACCCAATAGCCTCAGAGTGACACAAACTATGTTCAGCAGCTTGTAACCTCACTCCTGCCCAGACCCTTGGAGCCAGAGAGAAAGAAACAAGGTAAAGTTAACCCTGATTGTCATTTGTAAGGCATTTAAAGTAGCAGTAATATGCCATAGATTATGAGGTAGGTACAAACATTGCCCTGGGAGGCACATTCAGCTGCCCATACAATTCTCTAAGTGTGTTTAAATTCCAGCCTGTGGTTTTAAATGCTTACGAAAACATCAAGCCATGTGCATACCACTCCAGTTGTGTTTCTTAAAGATAATACACTTAGTATAGTCATGGACAAGTCTGAGTGATCTATTTCTACTTAGCCAAAACCAAAGAATGATCCTGTCTTTGGTCAGCAGTCTGAGCCCTGTGTGGCAGCCATTCAATGATAATTTGCCCATGACTTTGGGTGTTTGGGTTCCAAGCGCCGCTGTAATTCTTGTCTTTACTCACTAGTTGCCAGGACAGGACTAGGGAATGGTGGCTTTGTACAAACCTTCAACTGGAACAGGGTATCTGCAAAGACAGAAAGAAATAGCTTAAGAACTTTTAAAAAACGTAACAGGTAACACATCCACTAAGCAAGAGGACTCAGTGAGGTACTTGAAGATGCTAGGAGCTGGCTCACAGGAGACAGACACGATGGGATTTACCTGGGGCATTTGGGAGGCCCAACGGTGGAGTCAGAAGACAGACTAGTTAGAACAAGAGCTCCAACCAACAAAGACCCTCACCACAAGAACGGCACCAGCCAACCTCAAAGGGTTACTTTAAGGATAGATAAGGTAATGCACGCAGCTCTTGGCCACAAGAATGGAGATGGTGGCTTACAATTCACTCAACTTTACAAAAGACACATAGCATTCTTTGCCTTTAGTACTAATCTTAATCTTTAGTACTTAACAGTTTTTTTTTAATGTCTTTATTGGTTTTTTTTTTTTAAAAAACTTTATTTTGTGTGCATTGGTGTGAAGGTGTCAGATCCCCTGGAGGTGGAGTTATAGACAGCTGTGAGCTTCCAGGTCCTCTGGAAGAGCAGCCAGCGCTCTTAATGGCTGAGCCATCTCTCCAGGCCCCAACAGTTGGTTTTGCATATCCTTTCCTTTATCTTGCCAGAGGCCAGTAGATAAAATGGGTAAGGTGGTCAGCCTTAGGTCAAAGAGGTTACTATTCCACGACAGATGCCATTTCTAAGCCACAGCATCAGGCCCAGTGCACTGTCCCTAACTGGACTAAGCCAAGGAAGGAATCTGAATGTATTTTTAAAAATTAACTGCTAACCAAACCTGCTATTCATTCACAAACTTGAGACAGGTAAACACAATTTCTTGTTTATTTATTTTCGATGTTTTGAGGCAGGATTTCGCCTCAAACTCCCTAGGTAGCCAAGGATGGGGACACTTTGACCTCCTGATCCTTCTGTCTCTAAAGCCTAAGAGCTGGCACTGCAGCTATGAGCCACCACACCAGGTAACTGGCTCCGTTTCTACATCGCAGAGTGCTGTGATATCTGATTCCTGAAAAGGCTCACCCTACCAGTCCAGGAGGCACTGATGGTCTGCAAATGCAAAACAAGGCCCAGCAGAGACCTGCTGGGGTACAGTGAACTTTGTGTGCCTAACCATCTACCACCACTCAGTGCAGGCACTAGCTATGGCCAGAGCTGCCACAGCTGACTGGTACAAAAGTCACCTGACAGTGGCAGGAGGAGCGTGACCCAGGTGTGGGGCAGCCATCTCATTAGCGTTAGGATACTGGCCAAATCCCTCCCATCTCAGCCTGTATTTTCATCTAGACTCCAGTGGGACTGGACTCTGAAAAACAAAAAGCTGGAGAAACCTGATGTGAGCAACAAAAAAAAGTTCCCTCTCAAGAGCAGAATGAACTGTGATACAAAAATTCTTTATTGTTGAGACACTGGAGCACTACATCTTCTGTTCAAGGAACCCAAGCATAAAATTCTTATGTATTTCCACCATGACAATGACATCGCTTTCTACATTTTGGAAAACAGTTTTTAAAAACTCCATTATAAGCCCGGGCAGTGGTGGCACACGCCTTTAATCCCAGCACTCAGCAGGCAGAGCCAGGCGGATCTCTATGAGTCTGAGGCCAGCCTGGTCTACAGCTCGAGATCCAGGACAGGCTCCAAAACTACACAGAGAAACCCTGTCTCAAAAAACCAACCAACCAAACAAACAAAAACCTCCATTACAGCTGTGCACACCTTCAATCCCAGCACTGGGAAGGCAGAAATAGGCAAATCTCTTGAGTTCAAGGACAGCCTGGTCTACATAGTAAGTTCCAGGCCAGCCAAGGCTACATAGGGAGGACCTTCTCACACAAACAAAAACTTACACACCAGCCCATAAAACCTGCAATGTCCACTCATGAGTCTTTGGGAGTCTGGTAGGTGGGAGTGAGTCATATTTCTGGGGGTGGTTCCCTCCCAACCTGTTATAAGGGTCTGGGTAGAACACGACACGAAGCTCCTATATCATGGAGCTACTAGGAGGGAACCCACATCCTACTACTTGGTACTTTAAGTCCTTCGTATATGAATTATTCCTATTTCTCTGGGTACTATTCAGGGGTCAAAATATGAAACTACCACCTTTTCTGGTGCCTTCTGACAATATTCCAGGGTCCCCAAGGCAGGAACAAAACAAATGGGGAGGGTGGCTAGAAGGGACTAGATCTGAGGTCATTTGTACAAAATTCAGGGATTCGGTCCTGGGTTTGGGGTCCAGGCCTGGGGAGATCTGGGTAAGGAACAAGACCCAGGGGTAGCTACTGGCTGGGGTCTGCAGTCAAGAACCCGGAGGCAGTTCTTGTTGGGACTGTGGGATCGAAGCCCAGGAGAGGGTTTCACCTCTGATGTAAAGGTTCAGAAACCGGGATCGGTTCTGGTCGGTATGTGGGGTGTAGACCCG
>CABHPH010144583.1:1238-15030 GCA_902168325.1 Peromyscus nudipes
AGGAAGGAAGGAAGGAAGGAAGGAAGGAAGGAAGGAAGGAAGGAAATAATATTGCTCTGTAATAGCCAATTCTAAGACTGTAGTGATGATTGCAGGAGTCAGCCATCAGGAGAAGGGTCAACTCAGTTCCTTTTTCCTCAGACCACCAAGTATAGTTGTGACTGCACCAGCACTGTGGTTTCTAACCCAGTGGATCTCCATACCTGTGTCACCTGGCAACTAAACGGGTCACCCATGTACCACATGATTAGGTGTGTTGGCAGTCTGGGTTTGTTAGGTTTTGCCATGTGATGGCAGAAGGTTGACATTCATCTCCACAGCTGTCAGGGGTGGGTTTGGGGAGTACATGCTGACTCCAGCGTGGCTGTGTGGAGTAGGGTGACCATGGCAGGTATTTCCTCTCCAGGAATTGAATCCATAAGTGGGAACAGATTATGATAGAACTAGAAGGAAGGGTATATAATACATGGTGGTGGGAAGCACCTTTGAAGTCATTAAGCTAAAAGAAGACATCACTGGACTGTTGCGTTAAGTGTGGCTGCCCTCACTGAATCCAGTTGAAAACCCGATCTGAGATTTACCCCATGTCTACGATGGTGAAGGGAATATATAACGCTGAGAACAAAATCTTCCTCAGCCTTCCTGAATCCTTAATGTTCAGAGATTAGCCAGCGTCATCAACCAGAAGCCGAAGGCTGACAAGGTTGCTCAGCTCAGGAAACGTGCAGAACCCCTGGGGAATGTCCAGAAGGATCTACAAGGCCCGTGACTGCCGAGTTCTAGGTTGTAGATCCCAAACCTACAATGTGATTAACCATGAACCTTTAGTCTTTAACTTGTATATAGGTCACAGTTTGTTTCTTCTCTGACATGTGATATGAGCTCACAGATCGAAGTCCAGGCTTGTTGGATGCTTGCACTATGAGCTCTTGAACAAATAAAGTTAGCTATTGCCAGTGTGGAAAAAGAAAAAAAGAAAAGAAAGGCTCACTTAGCAAGATAGCTTGATTTAAAGTAATAGGACTTTATCAGAAAGGGATACATTGTCAAGGTCCGCAGCAAACCACGTGGGTGAGGGTACTTGAGGGGCTCAGTTGTTGTTTGGAGCTTCCTTTAAAGCCATTCTAGAGAAGGAGGATTTTCATTACTAATGCATATAGTAAGAGCGGGCTTTTGTTTTGTTTTGTTTTGACTCATGTATTAAGTCACATAAACATTTTTTATGGCCTATGTCCCTTCCCAAAATGTATCTGATTTTAGTCATATTCAGTATACATATCATACACTTTAGTCATATTCAGTATACATATCAGGCACAAGATGTAAACAGGAGATTCTCCCAAAAAGCTTACTAGAGAGTACAATTTTACCTTGCTATGTACACACACACACACACACACACACAATGATCAAACTAGATCAGCCTTTCTAGTCTTCATATCTGGAAATATTTGAATAGAAATTATTTATTTGATTGTTATTAGAGGCAAAGGAACTTATGCTATTGTCCAGAGAGGGGTATACATGTAGCCTGATATAGGTAGGGTTCGGAGTTGCTAGGTGTATTGAGAGGGGCGTCATATACATAGTACAGAAAGTAAGGAACTAGGCTACCGAGACAGTTTTAAGAGTGAAGGGCCATGCAGAACCCAAACCAATTAGGAGTCCCTGGAACTAGACTGCCTCCTAAACTTGCCTGCCTTGGGTCTTCTTGAGTCCTGCCCTTCACATCCCCTGAGGCATGTAGCCTTGTGGGAAGAAGCAATCTTACTGCACGTGCTCTCTGAATTCATCCAGCTGCCAAGCAGCCTCCTCCTTGGCTGTTGCCAAGCTGACCTTTGAGTCCAGCTTCCCACAAGCCATTATTTCATAGAAACATCGAATCATCAAATTCTCCAGTGTTTTTGACTTTTTCTTTTCCTCTCTCACTGACCCATTTCTCTTCACTGACCCGTGAAGAAATAACTAAGTAGAGATGCACATACAGGGTCAGGGCCTTTATGCTTTATGATCCAATGCACACCCCGATACATATGCTGGCTATGGGGTTTCTCTGAAGGATTCTAACTCTAGATTTCTGAGTTCCAAGCCGAATGAAGTCACTCCCCAACACACACACACACACACACACACACACACACACGCACAGTTTCCCAATATGAAGAATTCACTGTATTTACATTTTTTCTAGTTGCTACAGAAATTAGAAACAGTGGCAAAAATAATCCTAAGAAGGGCTCCTTTGTGCCCAACTGTTTTAAAACAAGATTTTTCATAAGTATTTACTCTCTGCCCAGAATGAAATCCTGAAGTGCAAAAGTTCACCCCAAGCGATGCCCACTCCTTTTCTTTGGACTTTCCAAGAGGCTCACAAGGCTCCTGTTTTTCGTGGCCCATCTGGCCATAAATTGCAATCGACATTAATTTATGAAAACAAATGACACCAACCTACTCCACGACATTTTGAAATGGGAGAAATAGGCACGGTATTAAAGCAGGAATAAAATGAAAACATTCAGACCCCAGAGCTGCCCTGGCGACACCCCAAACGACACAAGGACTCTGAGTATCCCCAGTTCAATCCATTCTGCTCTTGCGAAGTTACAGAGATGTGGTCACAAAGACATGAAGCAAGGTCTTTGTCATAGTGTGGCAGGAAATTAAACACATCCAGGACTTCTCTCGGCGTGACTAGAATCGCCGTTCCATCTGCAGCCATGTGTGCCAAGGGTGGTCAACAGAGCTAGAGAAAAAGGTAGTGGATCATGGAGATGGGGGGATGTGTAGCTGATGGCTTAATTAGTTCCCTCCTGGACAGGAACTAATTCATTCCTGGGATTATCGTCTCAGAGTTGAGAGTGTGTGATTACAAATAACAGCAAAAAGAAAAAAAAAGTGCTAGTTACTTGTTTTGTTGGTGAGGGACAAAGTACCTGAAAAAAAAAAAACTTAATAAAGAAAAGGTTGATTTTGGCTCCAAGTTCCTGGATATAGCCCATCATGATAGGAAAGTCAAGGCAGCCAGAACTTTAGGTGGCCGGTAGTGTTGCGTCCATTATCATGAAAGATATAACTTACCCTCTGTTAGATTTCTCATTTTTCTTCAGTCCAGGATCCTAGTCCATAGATTGGTACCACCCACACATAAGTTCTCACTTCAATAACCTAATCTAAATAATCCTTCACAGTCAGGCCCAGAAACTTGTTTCCATTGTGATTTGAAATCCCACCAAGTTGTCAGTCAAGATTAAGTCTCTCAGGGTGCTTCATAAACACAAAGATGGAGACATAATTTTAATGCCCTTATTGTGGCACCTTCTCTGTCAGCATGAAGCAGACAAGATGTCGTCATTATATAATGCCAGTTCAAATAACCTTGGGAAAGACGTGAAGACAGTGGGCTTAAAACATGTCTGTGATCCAAGGCCAGGCAGCTGGGCCTCTCTTGGCCTCTGCTTCTTGGGGGGGGGGGGGGGGCTTGGACCTGACACCTCTGGGTGTTTCAGGCATGAATACTAGAAGTGATATCTACATGTATACGCAAGACTCTCTGGAGCGCCGAGAGACAATCAGCGTATCTGTGAAATTCACTTGCACTTTAAAAGACTCTATTGAAGATAAAAGTGTAGATGATGACGGAAGAGGGGCTGCCATCACGACCTTCTAGTTTCTGTCCTACCAAGTCAAAAGACCCAAGAGTCCTAAGACCTATATAGGGATGGGAGGGCAAATCCAACCCATTGATGAAGGATATACCTAACCATTTCTTAATACCAGAGCATCTAAAAAAAGTACTGGAGAGTAAGAATTGGATCTTAAAGAATCTGGGGCTTCCTGTTTCACCTGCTCACATCTTCATCTTAAGCTGGTTCTTTGGTCACTCATCTGCCTAGCCCCCTGCAGTGTAGCTATAGGGAAACAGAGCTCTGCCCTGCCTTCAGACACAGTTGGAAAACATAGAAAAGATGACCATCCTTCGTCCATGATCTCCAGACCAGGCGATGTGACTCAAAGGAGTTTCCACACAGAGTGTACTGGGAGGCGAAGACACAAGACTATGAGCTGCAATTCCCCCGAGAGATCGTGGAGCCAAGAAGCTAAGAAATGGTACCATGTGTGAACTGTGCACAACACTGAACACTGACACTCCACCCACTATTAAATGTGGCTCCGTGAAAGTGTCAGTTCTTTCCCCTGCTCCGGGGAGCAGCGAATACACCAGGTAAAAGATACAATGGAAGGATTCTGTTCCTTCACTAGCTGACAGACATATCATGGTACAGAGAAGAGTTCAATTGTCCCACTATCAGGAAGGGTTTCTAACTGGGACAAATGGAAAAAAAAAAAAAAAACAGTCAAAGAAACTTTGGCAAGAACTTTCCTCCAAATCCAGCACAGGACAATTTGGTTTTGCCTTTAACAAGAGAGATATCCCACATAGGACAGAATTCATTTCTCTCGTGAAGTGTCGATCTGCCTGATCCTATCCAGCCGCCTTCTTGGTTGGTGCTGAGGGCCATGAATACTTTCTATGATGTAAGGGGCCATGTTCTCCATATGAAGTGAGAGTCTGAGGCCCAGAAGCTGGGTCTCCATCACTGGTGAAAAGCCGAGGCCTGCTCTAGACTTTCCCAAGACTGACTCGAGAGAAACTAGCACGCTGTGAATCATTCAGAATGGAGGGAGGTGATGAAAGGTCCACAGAGCCAAAGCGGAGAGAAGATCCAGGAAAAGATTTCAGAGATAACGAGAACGGTTCCTCAGCCAGGCAGCGTGGGGAGAGGAGGGTAAGGGAGGCTCTACTTCAGCAGATGTTTATTAACTCGCTGTGGAGCTCCAGCCAGCTGTGGCCTACTGAGGAACTTTTTCCATCACAGATCCTTGGCAGTGAAAAATAATAAAGTTGAAAACGGATGGCACCAGATCGTGGCCATGATTTATCAGTTTAATCTTGTCACCACGAATCAAAGAAACCCACTCAAGAAGGCAACAGCAAAGGCAAAGAAATGGATTTGATATGAATCAGTTATTTGAGGTCAATCTGGGAAGTTTCGTTGGAGTATAAAAAAATAAAACCTAAAAAAGAAAGGAGATTCAGTGGTTTCTCGTGGCAAACGTTCAGGGGGTAAAAAACTGAATTTTGGTGAAGGATGGAGCTCAGGGGTAGACTGCATACTTAGCATGTGTGAGGCTTTCGGTCCAGTCTCCAGCAACACACAAAACTATTAATTAACCAAGCAGAGAGCACTGTATTCTAAGAATGAAAGGCTGTAACAGTTTAATGAGGACAGAATCCCAGGACAGCAGTCCTTCCTCAGAGACCAATGGGGCCAGTTGTGGAGGTGCTGTGACCCCCACGATTGTGGCTTCTCCAGTCCTTCTGGAAGCAGTGTGCTCAGGAAGACAGACCTCAGGACAGCTTTCCTTCCCTTGTGTCCTCATTTCAGGACCTTTGCACTTTGCACTTTGAACCATCTGGGGTCTGCTCTATCTGGACGGTTCCTTTCCATGCTTTTGTTGGTCACTGGACCATCCCCTTCCAGCAAGTTTTCTTAGGGGGATCTCATCTCATGGAAAGGCATCTCCTTGGACTTCTGTTTTTCTGTATCTTTACATAATAGTAATACCAACATTATCGAAATCTTGATGTTATCAGATTGTGAGCAAAGATCACAAAAAAAAGGAAAGCAAAAACAAAATAGATAAAAAATGAAGAATTGCTGTGTGACCCTGAGGTCATACTCAGGGGGAGCATATGGCACCCAATGGCTGTGCTATAAAAACAGGGTGGTGCTTTCGAAGCCATCACTCTAGCTTCGTCTCCGAGCAACTTAAAAAAAGAATAGTGGCCAGGTGGTGGTGGTGGTGGTGGCGGCGGCGGCGGAGGTGGAGGTGGCGGCGCACGCCTTTAATCCCAGCACTCGGGAGGCAGAGCCAGGCGGATCTCTGTGAGTTCAAGGCCAGCCTGGTCTCCAAAGCGAGTTCCAGGAAAGGCGCAAAGCTACACAGAGAAACCCTGTCTCGAAAAAAACACACACACACACACACAAAAAGAACAGTGAGAGACGGCTTTGTGTGGTGGGAACTCAGGCACAAGGACCGAGTTTGAATCCCCAGCAACTACACAAGAGAGTAGGATTTGATCCCGAGTGCTATGGCCCTTTTGTCGGAGATGGGGGGGGGGGGACAGGAAGATGCCTGGAGCGCACTGGCCAGCCTGCTTAGCTGAAATAGTAAGCTCCCTGTGCAGTGAGAGACCCCCATCTCAAGGGAATATGGTGGAGAGTGACAGACGAAGACACCCAGCATCTTCCCTGGCCTTTGTATGGGCACATGTGGGCTCACCTGCATGTGCTCACCCGCGTACACACACACACACACACACACACACACACACACCATTTATACCAAAAACTAAAAGAAGAAACTGAAAAATAAAACCAGTAAATTTAAGCCAAAGTCCATAACAGAAGGAAGTGACAGAAATCAAATAGGAATCAAGAAAAGGGTAAGACTGTATAACTCTGTGTGTGTGTGTGCGTGCGTGTGTGTGTGTGTGTGTGTGTGTGTGTGTGTGTGTGTGTGTGTGTGGTGAGGTGTGTGTGTGTGTGTGTGTGTATGTGTGTATGTATGTGTGTGTTGTATGTGTGTGTGTGTAAAATTTGGTGGGTGTGTATGTGTGAGTGTGTGTGTTATGGTGCCACATATACATCATGTTTCTGAAAGCATGTAAAAGATCCACATTCAAGTTCCAGCTTTATACACAGTAGATGCACTGTTAAATAGATGCTAAAGGGAAGTAAAAGCTGTAAGACACCCGATTCTTTTAAAAGGGATAACTATTTTTTCCTATTATAACCCAAAATGCAGCTAAATCTCAAAATAATTAAATTCATTCCCAAAAAGGAGCCCACAAAAAATGCTGCATCATGTGGGCAGAATCTTCAGTCCTCTGGCCTCATTAGGCAATGACATTCTGATGTGCCCACTCCTTTCTCAGTTATTCCCACAGTCCACCCCTAGTCCCTGCTCAGAAACATCATTACCTGACTGTTCCATCAAATTCCAGCTTATTCTCTGATACACAATGTGGGACCATAGACTCTTACTCTGCAGCAAAACCCCTGGGCACTTCCCTCAGTCTGCTTCTACAGCCACTGCAAACACACACACACACACACACACACACACACACACACACACACACACCACACGCATGCACACACACACACGGTCCTCAGAGTGGACTTGGAAGTCAGGAGCTGCCAGACTTGTGGCCTGGGCAGCTTTCATCTCCCAGGCAGTCTTCAAGCTGCAACTCTGATGCTCTGAGCCGAAAGGGGAAAGAAAAGTGGTTGGTCGTACTAAGGTGCCCAGAAGAAAAGACACAATCTCTGACCTCTACGCAGATTATTACAGCCAGAAACTTCCAGAGTAGGGTTCACCAGCAACAGCCTCACCCTGTATTCTGACTCATTCAGGTCTCCCTTCGTCTTCCCTGAGAATCTGAAGCAGAGGGATGCTCCTGGCCAGTGTGTGGACTGGAGACTGAGGTGCATGACAGATGCATCTGTCCCCCTCTTCCACAGTCTTACAGATGCATCTGTCCCCCTCTTCCACGGTCTTACAGATGCATCTGTCCCCCTCTTCCACGGTCTTACAGATGCATCTGTCCCCCTCTTCCATGGTCTTACAGATGCATCTGTCCCCCTCTTCCACGGTCTTACAGGAGTCTACATTACGCTTCTGCCTTTCCCCTCTGCTTTGCCCTGTGTGTTGTGGAACATCAAGTTTCATTTATAATTATTTTTCAGTCTTCTCCTTAACAAAATTTATCCAATGTTATTTCTGATTCAAATCTCCAATTGGATTCATGGCAGGGGAACATCCTGTGCAGTTTGCCTTTCTCACTATGCCCCATCTCTAGAGCAGAGTCGTGCTGTCCAGAAGTACTCTGGACCCATTCAAGCAACTGTATGCTTTCTGGGTTTTCTAAGTTAAGGGCCTGGACACCCACTGGAACTGTGAGTTTCTCAGGACCACCTTCTTCACAGCAGTTCCATCTTCCCCATCCCAAGCATCTGATGAGAGACGTTAGCCTTCGATGTCCTCCAAAGCTTCTGCTTTGAACACTAGGTCCCCAGCAGGTAGCACTATTGGGGGGTATTCTTAAGGCTTTGGGAGATGGAGCCTTGCTGGAGGAAGTGGGCCACAGGGTGCAGGTTGTTTTGGGGGCGTAATTCCTTGGCTTCTGGTCATATTCTTGGCTTTCTGGTCTGCCATGATGTAAGCAGTTGTCTATGTTCCTACTGCTGTCCTGTTCTGCTCAAACAACTAGACTGAACCCTCAAAAACCGTGAGCCAAAATAAATTCTGCCTTTAAGTCTTTTTTTTTGGTGTGAGTGTCAGTTATGTGGTCATAGCTATACAAAAGAAACTAGTACGTGAACTTAGATGGCCTTAAAAGGCCTAGGACTTCCCCCAGTAATCCCCGGTTTCCATCGCTCTCTACAAACCCAAACCACTGGTCTTATTATTTGCCCCAAACTGCAAGTGGGGAAGGTGGGAAAACAAAGCCAGAAATGATTAGCCCATATTTCACAAGCCTCAATAGAAGAAGGACTCACTCACATGCAGCAGGTTTAGTACCTCACGACGTGGAACCAGGGACACCGGCTAATTCTATGACATGTCAATGTGTGTCATGTTCTTCATGAAGGATATAATAGAGAGATGCAGATAATGACAGAGAAGATGATTGGGAGAACGGAAGGCTAGGCCCCCTTGTCTGTCTCCCTGGACTGATTAGTTGAAAACCCAGAGTTCTGAGAAAGTTGAGTCATACCTTCCCTGCTGTGCCCATCGCTGGACTCCTTCTGTGTTACCACTGCCAAATGTTGGAACATTTTTGAGAGATGATTGTTTTTTGTGGAAATATGGCCAAAAGTTTAAGGGAAGTGTAAAAATTTCTAAAACACTGGGCCTTAAGAAAGGGTGTTACATGAGTGCAAAGAAATATTTTTAAACAAATCTGGTGCTAATATTCCAACTATATTCAATAGTGATTAACATTATTTAAGAATTAATGAGAAAGATACCGAAGGGCAGGCAAGTGTTTATTATATGATTTGGACCTGTTGACAGAAGGCTAGTCTATTTGTGCAGAACAATTGCCCTCTGGTTTGCCTTTTTTCTTCCTCTTTTTGCTTGTGTGTGTCTGTGTCTGTGTGTGCTTGTGTGCATGGCATGGGTTCAGAATTCCATGTAGTACTTGGAGACATGTTATCCAAATGTAGGCTCACCCCCTTACAGTGACAGACAGGTCTGGCACCTCGAACACCTATGCTTCCATTTCCTGTCCTTCTTAGCCAGCTGTGCCTCAGCGTGTACCACTCTCTGCTGAGTGTGACTGTGAACACAGTTCCAAAGGCGGCGCCAGCATGGTTCCTCCACACCTCCAGGTCCTGGTGTCTCCGTCTCCTGTAAGATCATACCCTAGTGTGTGCATGGACTTGGATGTTCTTAGCTATCAGACACTATATTGAGTAGCCTGTCATTCCTATTCTGTTTTCTAAGACAGAGTTACACTATGTGATATTGGCTAACCTGGAACTCACTATGTAAACCAAGCTTACCTGGAACTCCTGTAGACCTACCTGTCACTGCTTCCTGGATGCTGGAATTAAAGGTATATCCCACCACACCAGGCTCTAAGAACCCTGCCGTTCTTACTTGTTTTTAAAATTAAAATTACGTCATGAACTGTAAATTAAATTCCCAAGGTAGTGTTTTCTTATTCTGCAAGTTAGTTTCTTTGTGTGCAGTACTCTAAGCCCTTTAGAATCCACTGCAGAAGAGAAAGGACAGGAGCGGGAGTTAGACAAAGCCAGCAAATGGTTAAGGCATTGGGAGGTCTCTGTATGTCACACTCAGACACAGCATGTCAGAATTCAAAGGACCTTGAAGAGCGTGATCCAACTCCTGTCAATTGGCTAGTTGCAGAGTTAGCCTGGGAGCGTGGGCATACAACTTATTTGCAGTCCCTGAACTCCACTGAGTGACAGAGCTAGGGCTGGAGCCCAAATGTACTGATACTATTCTTCTATGAAGTCTAACCACACTCCCTAGACGTTTGCTTACTCTTTGCTGCCAATGAAGAAACGTGTTTTGGGTCCATCTGGGATGAGCATGCCAGCCTGGGTAAAGAGTTTTCCCACACAGGAAGATAAGTTGGCACTCTTAAGAGGAAACAAAAGAAAAGGAGGGTGAAAATGACCTGAAAGTAGAGTGAGATTATTAGAGAATTGGAGGAAAGACAGAGAAAGTAGAAGAAAGTTGAGTAGATAGACATTATTAAAGAAGCACATATTAATGAATATAACTACCCCCAATGAATCGCATTAATTTGTACAGTTAATGTGCTTTAGTGGTTATAATAACAAATAAATATTTTTAAAAAAGAATGTGCTCCTCACCCTAATAGCTATCGTTCAGGATAGATTAGATTAGGTGAGCTCCCGCCTGTGGTGAAGATCCCAGGCAATACCACAGAAGAGCAGAAAGCCTCTTGGGAAAGAGAAGCACTGACCCTACAGGGTCCCTTTGTCCATAAAAATGTTTTATCTCTCAAACTTAGATTCTTATCAGACCCCAGCATCAACTCTCAGCCTCAGCTCTGGGAAAAGGAATCTTCCTTAAAGAGGCAGCGCTTGACCTTGCTGACTAAGGGCTGGAGAAGTGTTCATACATCATGGAAATTTTCCTAAGGAAAAGGAATTCATTTATCTTAATTCTACTCTTGTGTTTATCCAATGCTTCTCCCAAGAGCCTCTGCTGCTGATAGAAAATAAAGGAAGAAGAGAAATGGTTGGAAGAGTATCCTGTGCAAGTCCCTGTCCTGGAGTTATTGATGGAAACTCCAGCTCCTCAAATGTCTTAAGAACACTGAATAACAGTCCACTGCCTCACAAAACCAGGGTAGTGTGGTTAGGCCTACTCCTGGACTCTTTTCATGGAATCCCATCTCTTTTCTTCCTTAGAAGTTGAGTGGAATTTACTTCCTTCCTTAGCACTTCAGCTAAACTCTCACAGAAACAGGCTGAAGATGACTGATGAGCAAACCAGAGGAAGTAGGAGTTTCCCCAAACAGCAAGAACTGAACTTACAAGGTGGGTAGACGTTTGTCAGGGAGGATTTGGAGCATGGCAAAATATTTTTAAGTTGTTATAAATGGCTTAATATCTAGGTCAAGCCATGGGCAGAATAAAATAAAAATAAATACAGTTGAATGAAAGGGATACTGATTTGATCTGTCTTCTCATCTGGGGACACCGTGGGAGGCAGGCTGAAGAAGAGATGCTCGCTAATTTGTGTGAGGCAAACTTTCTTCAGGCATAGTTCCTCTGGATGGGTGTCATCCCTCTTTTGAGCCTCTACCTTTCTTAGTCCCAAACACAATATACTCATGTCCTCAACTTTTTCTGTTGGCATTCATGGGCGGTAGTTTGCTTTCCTCTTCAAGTTCAGACTTTGAATTTGCCTGAGGTCTTCTGTTATTTTACAACCCATAATGTCTCTCTCATGGCTTGTGTCTATTCCCCAATCTTGGCCCTCCACCATCAGGCCCTGCCCGAGGCCCCATGTGGAGTTAGGAAGAAACAGATGCATCTTTAGAGCTTTCAGCTGTCTCCAGCTCCATCCTCTCTCTTTTGGAGGGCTAATGACTTTTATGTCCCATATTCATGGTCAATCTCCAAGTACCTTTTTGGACAAAATAAACCTTTCTCCAGATACAAGACCTAGTCTTCTAAGAGTCTCTATGCCTTCTTCCCTCAGGATTCTGCCAAAAGATAAGGATTGGAAGACAATAGCTCAAGCCAAATCATTAGATCCTGAAGCTGACCCTCAATCTGACATGGGATTTTCTATTCCATGGTCTCATTTTTCTTTCTCAGTTTTCTTATGAGGAAGCAGAGATATTACAGGTCACGGGGGTTCCAGTTAAGGAGATGACTTTTCCGCCGTGGTGCACACTGCTTCGTCTCAGAGCAAAAGCATGGATCTAAGGCTTCCTCTCTCTAATCCTTCTCTCTCGTCTCATTTGCTACTACTCTCTAACTCTTCACTGATTTTCATCATTTTCCTTCCTAAAGAGTAATTTTCACAAGTTCAGAACTAACTTTCATAAAAACAGAACTCAATTATTCACTAGTGAGAGAAGCGTTAAGCTGTTAAGACTGACTCAGAACAGAATATGAAAAACAGAGGTATGAACACCAAGACAGATACTAATGTTCCCAAGAACTCACTAATAGATACACAGCTGGTTAATAGCCTATATGAGTCCAAAAAGAGTCCGAGTCAGTAAAAAAAGACAAGCTGACTCACCAATAAAAAAGAGAGACTCAAATTCATAAAACCAAGACTAAAAGAAGAAATGTTACAACTAACATTACATAAATAAAAAGATTTATAATGGTATATTGTGAACAGCTGTGTACCAAAAAAAAATTTAAACAACTTACATGAAATGCATAAATCCCCAGAAAGATTATAAATTACAAATTATAAATGCATGCTCAAGAGACGCAGAAAATAAATAAATCCATGACACAGAATACAGCTCAATCAGTTAGCTTTAAACTTACCAAGCATTCAAAGAAAAAATTCACATCAGTCTTCAGAAGTTTTTTTCCCAAGCAAGGATAAGAACAAGGAATACTTCTCAATTTGTTATAGGAGGCCTCAATTATTGGGACCTCATACACAAAGACATCATAAGAAAATGACAGACCAACAACCCTTATTTTTTAAAAAAAGGAACAAAAACACTTAGCAGTATACTCCCAGACACCAGCAAATTAAACAGTGTATAAAAAGGAGTAGGCACAAAACTTAAATGGGACTTATCCTAGAAATGCAAGGCTAATTTAAATGCACCATGTTGTAAAATGAAAGAGTGGCATGCTTATCGACTTGCATATAAAAGAAAATTGACAAAACTTCAACACTGTTACATCATAACAAACAAATGGGACTAGAAAGGAACTTTCTCAACCTGGGAAAACCATTTATGAAAATCTATACGTTCAGGTCATGCTTAATGATAAAATATTGAATATTTTCCTGTAAGGTTAGTATCAAAACAACAATGTCCATTCTTGCAACTTTTCCTCAGCGTTGTGGTGAGGAGCTATCCGGGACAATAGGCAAGAAGAGGAAATAGCTATGAAAATTTTGGAAGTTAAATTAAGATGTCAGTGTTGCTTACAATGCTATTAAAAAGAATAAGAGATCAAAATGAAGATAATCAAACACTTAGAAATACATATAATATAATAAAAGAACTGGAAGACATACATAAAACCATCATAGTATGTCACTAAGACAATTTTAAGATCTAAGATGGCAGAATTATTATGAATGTTCACAGGTCAGAAGACTTAAGATTGCTAAGATAACCATGCTCCTTAACTCCATCTATACATACAAAATTATCCCTATCATGGTGTCAGCTGATATTTAAATTCAGGTAGAAATGCAAAATTCTCAGACAAAACTAAAAGCAGTTTTGAAAAATATGAGTAATTTTGAGAACCCAGACTCCCCAATTTCAGAATTTCCCGGAAATGTATAATAACAAAACTGTGTAGTGCTCACGTACAGACAAATGCGAAGATCAATGAGATAAAATTGAGACTCAACAAATAAACCCACACATTTATCATCAATTTTCTTCAACAAAGGTGCAGAGCTAATTCAATAGGGAATGAAAACCCTTCTGGCAGAGAGA
>CABHPH010144584.1:0-39942 GCA_902168325.1 Peromyscus nudipes
GGGATTCATCAGAATTTCAAGAGCAGCCAAGCTAGTCATCTGGGTTAGCACTGCTGGGTTCTAGTTCATTGTTCTACATGGTACATGGAAGACAGTCTCCTCTGTGGGAAGATGTTAGAACCTTGCTGGATCTCTTCTAGTCTCTGTCATTGTAAGTGGCTATGGTGTCCATCTTAGATGCTGTACCAAGAAGAGTATCTTGTGAGGGAACAGTGTTCGTTTATACTAAGGAAGGCAACAACTGAAGAAATTTAATCTTCAAAAAGGGCAACCAAGCATTTGACCTTCTTGTACATGGTGCGACTGACTTAAGGAGCAATGTGTAGATCCACCAGTCTCCTTGGAAAAGGAGGGATGCATATCAATAAAGAGCTCCCATGGGGCGGGGATGTGGATGGCTCCCTCTAGCATATACCCCAGCAGAGTGTGGCTTACCTTCTGTGCGAGTTCCTGTTGCTATTCACATGCCCTCGCCCTGTGCAGCCTGGAGTGGGACACTTGAGAACATTTTCATGCATGGCAAGAACTTGACAAAGGAGAGGCAAAGAAAATAGCCCAGCATTAAAAGAGAGAAATGATGAGAATACAATATGCAGTTGTTTTAACAGGCTAGATTAGTTTACAACAGACAGGCCTACAAACGTCTGTGATGTGCATGACCAGGAAATACGTGTGGGAAGAGAAAGAAGGTTGTATGACTGTATTCAGGCATGCAAAGCAGGGTGCACTGGCAAGGAGCCATGGGGATCAGAGAGCGCTGAAACTGAATCGTCCCACATGGGACAGAAAAGCAGGGGCCACCCTAGTGTATTCCATGGGTAAGCACTGGATGCTGATCAGCCGTGTAACAGCACATAGCCTGGGCGTTTTAAAAACATGCCTGTGCTTTGGAAACACATGGGATCATCAAAGTGAGTGAGCAGAACTTTAAACCTTGTTTTTCAAATGAACCATGTTTGCTTAGGAAATGAGTATCTTTTTGTGCTTCCAGTAGAATGAGCAGGAATAGTATGATCTCTGCATTTACACCACATGAAAGTAACAAATAGGAAGATGACAGAGATGGCCTTCAGAGCATGAGGACCCTGCCTGCTGGCATCCAGGGAGGCTGGTCCTTATCGACAGTTCCATCCTGTGTGTCTGCTGAGGCTTGTGGGGTTAGGAGTTCTGGGGAAGTCAAGACAACTGACTCCAAAGATGCCTGCTGGCCACATGCTCTGCCTCTCTGAGCTCTGCAAACCTCAGTGACCTCTGTGGCAGTCCTCCCTGCCTGCAAAGCCTGCCTAGGGTTGGTGGTCATGTGAGGTCTGCTCAGAGCCATGTCTGCTCACACCTGTCACTATTCACCATGACTTTCTTCCCCTGGAGCAGTCACTGTCTTGCTGGATCCTGTATACAGTTTCTATTTGCCTTTGTTGTATCTGTCCATCTTTACTGTTGGTGAGTTCTTTAAAAATAGCCTATTGCAGTTTTGTCCTTAATTTCTCATAGCTCCTGCCTCTTCTTTAGATATTGCTAATGCTCAGTAAATATGGATCAAAGTGGAAAAGTCAGCATTCAGCCCATTTCCTGGGGGAGGTGGCTAGGAGATCCCTTTTCTGAGGAGTCCCTGTCTCAGAGGAGGATGTGCCCTTCTCTTTGAAGTCTGCAGTTTTGCTCGTCTTTCCACTAGCCTATTGCCCTGCTAGAATGACACATATTTCTCTTTATCTTAATATGTGCCTTTATTTCTCTTTATGCCAAATATTTCTATTATAAAGTCTTCCCTGGAGAGAGCAAACACCTTTCAGGCTAGGCTGTGTGGCAGAGTTCAAGTGGCTGTTTCTGTATCCTGCTAAATGGAGACCCAGACATTTTGTTCAGTCCATACCTGTAGTGGCATCTGCTTCTTCAGCCTGCAGGTTGTCTTTATGGACTCTGTCTCAAACCATTTCTCCACTTTAGTTGTAGTGCTATCCCTCATGACTTTCTCCCCAAGTCTTTCTCTGAAGCATCTACAAAAGCTTTCAAACAGGAGGTACAGTGACCTCTATAGCTCTTCTTCCTAGGCTCCTTTCGAACCTCAGCCATAGACATCACAACACCTGGAGCTTTCGAGAAATGCTATTTTACTGGATTTACTGACCCCCCCCATTTCCTCCTTTACCTCACCTTTCTAAACAAGCCTATGTTTGGGTTCCTTTCTTTCCCTCCTACTTCATGCTTTCCCTGGTAACTCACTCCTGTTTGTACTAGCAGTACTTACTCAAAAGGTGGCGCCCACTCCACCTACTTTGGATACTCCCCCACGCTACCCAACATAACTGTAAATCTGTATTGTGAGTGGTGATAGCAACTCTGTCTGGGCTCACCTGGGGTCTCTATGGGCAGAACTGCCCTCTGCCATCCAGTTAGTATGTTACAGCAGAACTACCCTTCACTGAATTCACTTGGGTGGAAATGGGCATGGAAGCCAGTCCAGAAAAACAAACAATGCTACCTACTGTGGAATACTTTATTTATTATTTATGTTTACATTCTGTGGTATTATGAAGAAGAACTCATGAGGAAAATACTTGAGTTCCTCTGTACCTTTGTGCCATGTGTACACTTTATGAGACAGGGTCTCATATAGACCAGGCTGGTGTCAAACTCAACTTCCTTCTACTTCCCAAGTTCTGGGATTACAGACATTCACCATACCTGGATGTAGAAATGCATTTTTTTAGACACCTTTTGTAAGACCGGGTCATACCTGAGCCCTACTTACTGCCTGCTAAAGTGGGTCTACATGTGGCCAAGCAGAGCAGCCTATTCAGTTTCCAGCTCAACAGAGCATAACCCACACTTGAACCACATCTAGACATTTCCTGTGAAAATACAGAGTCAAGGAGAATTCTTATCCATTGAAAAGGATTAATCTTGAAGGTAAAAAAAAAAACAAAAAAACCTATGCCCTGGGGATAAATCCCATAAAGAAACTTCCTCCTAAAACATTAGCTCTCAGCCCTGGTGCTTCATTTTGTACTGAGAACCTGCAACATGCCTGATACCAGGAAGCAGGTTAGAGCTGAAACAGAAACACCAGGCCCAGGGTCTGGATTGGTGATGAGTTTGAGAGTTGGCATGGGTTTACAGCTGGGTTCAGGCCCATTAACACTTGCTCAGATGAACTTTAAAGTACTGAGCATCACCTATGGCCAGCCAGTGTGCTTCCCTTGAAAGAGAAAGAAGATGGAGTCAGATTCCCATGTTCTTCATCTGGTAAACAGGGCAGTGCTCCCTGAGGGGTTTATGGCATTGAATGGGCCAGTGCTTGCATTTGCCAGCCAAGCACCCACCACAGTGCTCACATGTGGAAGCCGCTGTCATCAACCATGCGTCTCCCTGTCATGTAACACACGGGATTGTAGACACACCTGGATTTGTTTATTTTTACAACCTTTTCATAATTGTTCTCAAGACAGTTACAGGAAACATAAGCATGTCATTTTAGTAGGCATTTGAGAACCTGGAGCCACAATACCATCTGAACATACTTCACTAGAGAGTACTTAGCTTTCTGTGCTTCTACTGTTACACTGATACAAGAACTGCCTGCCCTCTGACAGGTTTGCTTCAAGGATTTCAAGGGTGCCCATGGTAACAGCATGGTGCTCAAAATGCCTTTGGATAAACACCTCCAGCCACCTTCCCCACTGAAAGCTGAAGGAGGGCACTGCATGCTGTAGGTTCATACTAGGCATCCATCACCTTACTCATCCCTGATACTGTAGTCTATGCTTTGGACAATTGATTCTCATTGATTTTACACAGTTGGTATATTTCTTGCCAAGAGAAAGGTAAACAAAAAAGGCTATATATCATTTTATATCTAAAAGAAACACTGTTTTCACAGATTCATCTCCTAGCCTTGGAACCTATCTTCTATAAAGAATGTGTAAAAGAAAACCCCATCAGATCCAAACCTGTTCATTTGGCATCTTTAGTGTGCAAATGCCAGGGCACCTGTGATATGAAACAGACTACAGAAAATGCAACAAAACTGTTCTAAATGCTGATTGGACAATATGCAATAGTTCAGGAATTTGGGCAGGAATCCCAAGGCCTCTTTTCCCTGGGATTTCTAAGACCAGTGTGGATGGGTTATTTTAGAGGCTGCCTAGTTCAGTTCTGTAATGTGTGAGACCAAGTAGAAATTACCTGCCTGGGATAACAGAAGTAGAAATGAGGACCAGAGCCCAGGTGGGCCTGGGAGCCTATTCCGGGGAGACAACTGCCCAGTGAGCTACTCTTGGGAGCTGGTACCCAGAATATTCAGAGGGTATAGGGGAAGCTTCCTGAGGTGCCCTCCAGGCTGAGGAAGGGTCTGGTCAGTGACAGCTTCACTGAGGTGCCATGAAGATGAGGTTGGGGGGATGATTGACAGAGCCAGAGTGCTTGCACGCCCCGAGGAGCGGCGAGACACAACTTACTTTCTGGAGGGACCCTATCTTTGTGCGGGCATCCAGACAGACTGCGGTGATGCGGGTAAAGCCCAGTTACGTGGCCGGTTCCATCACACCCGGGGGTTGGACACTTGCTCTCTCTCTTTTCTGTTCTTGAGGGATCTAAAAGCGACAACAGGTGTCAAGAAAATGAATGTTTACCAGCTGCAGACTCATACGCTTATCCAGCAACCTGAAGAGACCTTTGCTAAACAGAAAAATTAGGCAGGTGTCAGGGACAGGCTGGGACATCAGGCTTTTGCTTCATAGCTCTTTGGTGTGGGCGATATTTTCAACCTTATACAATGTAATCAGGAATCATAAAGTATATTTTTTATCCAAAAATTAAAAAGGCACCTATCTCTAATCTTAACTCTTGATTAATTGGTTTCCCGTGTGTTACATGATAAGCTGTGTTGCTCAAAGAAATCAATGTAAACAGTGATGAGACAGTGACCTTCTTAGAGAACAAAACTCCATATTATTTTCATTCGGCAATTTCTCCATATAATTCAGCCAGAGTGAGGTGCTGCTCAGAAATCCTTCACCTGATTCCCTCTTTGAAGAACTCTGGTCTCATACGTCATAAACTGCAGAATTTTCCTGCAGACTTTTCTCTCTGAGGTTAAACAACACTGCTTCTTAGCATAGCAATTCAGCACTTTTTTTTGGAAAATCAACTGAACTCTCAGAAGGCACTGTAAGCAAATGACAGAAAGGGTGGCAATCCCACCTGGCAGGGTGATGGGCAATCAAAAAACGCTTCAGAAGCCGCTGGAGCAACCATTTGTTTTGATTTCTTCGTCTGTGCTTGGAACCAGAGGAAGGCTCGTGTAATGCTGTGCATGCATACACACAGTAGGAGGTCAGGCTGATCTAGAGCGCTGCCAGCTCCTCTGCAGCGCCAGCCAAGAGCCAATCAGAGCAGACGTTTGGTCCAGAATTGGATGCTGGATGCCAGAGATGTAACGATATCCTAATAGAGTTGTTTTTTTTTTTTTTAAACACCCAGATCAACCACAGTTCACCCTCATGCATTACAGCAATTCTTGAAAGTGTTTCTGAGGCCAGCTCAGGCTGAATTCTAAATCGTAGATTGTGACACACTGTGTTTTGGAACAAGTATTTGAAAACCAGTTGCTCAGATCACCAATAGTAGCTATTACATTTTGGTTCAGTGAATGCTACAGTTAAATTTTCATCAGGAGTTTAATTCTTTTATATGAATATCTCATTAATTGGGCCAATCATGCTTATTAGAAAATACATGCTTTACTTTTGGTTAAGAATTCATTTATATCAAGGAAAAATATCTTGACTTTGTATTTTACTTGCTTTGGTCTTTTGAGATAGAATGTCACCCTGTAATACAAATTGGCCTGGATCTCAACTATGTTGCTCAGGTTGAATTTAAACTCAGTCTCTTAAGTACTGAGATTATAAGCATGAACCATTCACTATACCTGGCTTGATTTTGGAGTTTTTGAACTCTTACAGACTTTCTTGTGTCACTTACGAGCATAAAATAGACAAATGACTCCCAGGATCTTACAAATGCTGCTATGTTGATGTGAAGGACATTCTCCTTTTCCTTTTCTGCTAACATATCATCTACATAATGTTCCTGTCAGTTGCTAGAACAGCCCCAGCCAGCTCTGGTGTGGAACAAAACACTGGGCATTGCCAACTGCTGTCCTGACCCTATACTTGCCTCATGGCCTCTGCCAACAAACCCAAGAGTAAGTCCTGGCATTTCAGCTTCTATAGATAAAAAGTAAAGCCTAGCATTTTGTTGCCCTTTGAGGGCATATAATTTCATTGTACTGAGAAAAGTTAATCCATGGCATTATAAAATAGTAACCATACAGTAACAGTTTCAAAGGACATCATTGATAATTTAAAATAATAAATTTAAGAGATTTTTAACTAGATACAAATGACTTGTACAGGATTAAAAAATACAACATATAATGGTTACTATTCACTTTTATCATAAAGTTACTACTTCATCAGGACCCCAATATCTCCCACAAATAACAAGATTTCACAGATTTTGAAACAGTTTTGAAATTAAGTGATCTTTATATTTTAAAAAATGGCTCAAAACTCTCTTGGGGTATGGAAACTAGAAGAGCATAGTCTGCTCTTGATGCATGGCTGAGATGGGGCCTGCCATGGCCTTCACTATCACTTTCCTTTGGTTCCTTGTTTCTTGCAATCCCAATTCATCTTTCAAACAAACAGGAAACAATAAAGCAAACAAAAAGACCAGGCAACCTAACCAGAAACCTTGAAATAACTTAACAGAAACAAAAAGTTTGCTGAATTCCGCTTATTCCCCTTCTGCCCATGGGTCAGAGAAAGGGAGTTGTGTGGAAGTCAAAGGAGTTATTTTATATTAACTTAATATTTTGAAGTGTTACTCATTAGTACTTTAATGAAGTACTGTCAGTTAAGATGTATGGTATGAGAATAGGTATCTGTGGTCTCTTATCATTACAGAAGGAAGAGAGACGCCACAATGCACCATGTTGATGTGATGGGCAGCTTCAGGCATGTTGGTGAGATATGGTCCCATAACTTCAGTTCTTTTAGAAAGGGCTTTAATCTCTTTGCTCCATTTTTTTTTGGTGTGTGTATGTTAGCTTGGCTTTGGCTCAGAATGAAACTATAGTTATAGTCAAGGAAACATGGAAACTGTTGCTGGAAAACACTGATAACTTTGGTCAGAAGTAAACCTGGGAAGCTGGAGAAGTGGTGACCAGTGCCTTCTATCTCATGAGAAAATTCAGGTTCCCAGTCTTCCCTTTCTCATGACAAAAATGCACTTCCCTGTCCTTATGTAGGGTAAGAAGCACACAGGGCAAATTCCATGTATTTGCATAAAACTAAAGCAATATAACCACAAAGCAAAAAGAGTTGTGTGTTTGGCGAACTACACAAACCAAAGAAGCCATGGTGATGCAGAGACTCTGATGAGTAATTTGCCTCCACACATGGTCACTCACTATGCTTCTCAAGATCAGAGCTCTGTCCTGGGAACTACTACTTAGAATTCTAAAAACAGGAGCCTAAAATATATCTGAACAACAGTAGTCATATGGGAAGGCATGAATTTCTTAAAATTGATTTTTATCATTCTCAAAATCCAACTAAATATCTCTTAACTATCAGTTCATCACATCTTGTTCAAATGCTAGCTTCATCATTAAAGACACATATTCAGTGTTCCATAGTGTTTCAAGGAAAGCCTGAAGCTCAATGGCACCAGAATCTGTTTCCTTTAGAAAGTGATGCATTCTTGTTTGCACTCCTCTGGTGGAATGTGTAACTGAATGGAAAGCCTATATCTATCCAGGCACTAGTCAACCAGTAACACTCAGAGCTCTGTCTGGCTAAGGCTTCTACCAGCTTGGACTTGGTCATAGCAATGTCCAGCTGGCCACAGAGCTAAGAGAACACATCGAGAGGAGAGTACACACCTGTGCCATGATAGAGAAGATACAGTTTTTCTGATTGTTCTAAGTTTGTTCAGCAACTGATTTTCAAACTAAATTCCTGAATCTCATGATCAGATTCATAGTGAGGAAACTGAGTATTTGTAATGTACAGAACAAAAAGAAAAGCAGAAAAAGGAACATTTTGGTGATAATACAGAAAAGATTTAAGGAACTACCAATTTCATTTTTGAGATAGTTTCTTTCATAGTTCTGAGTCTTGTGAGGAATCAACCATACTGAAGTGCTTACTACGTGAAGCTGAATCAAGACTTTTACCCATTGCAGATGGATACAGATGCTACTATGAACATGAAGCCGCTCCGTCAGGTTAGCTAAGTTACATATATAGATAGATGCAAATATGTATTCACTTATTTCATAAAATAAAATTCAGTTAAACTGTCATATTGGATAGTTTGAGATTTAAAAAAAATACACAGTATTTGAAAAAAGAGCCACAACTGTTTCCACAATGTAATAGAGCTAGTAAGGGGAATGAATATTCTAGAGAAATTGCTATTGGTTTCAGCTGTGACTACTCCGTGACTTGCATGGCAATTAGTTTCCTTAGCTAACTATCATAGGTAATTAATGTGCAGTCACTGTTCTTATCTTATGTCATCGGTCATTGTGTTGCTGTTCAGTTCCTTTTGGGTATTTTCTACAGGGCCATTTTCATCAATAACTGTCACTAGGTGATAATTTTATAAATCATGAAGTCATCTACTCAATCCAATTTATGAAGAAAGTGCCTCATCTCTGATTGACTGATTGTTGCCTAAACCCTTGCCACTGTTGAGCATAGATCATGGTAACAGCATAGACTGGTCTTAATGGTCTCTATCATAGATGTGTCTGTGCACTAGCCCTGTCTTCTCCAGGAATGCACTATCCCACTGTCATCTCATCCACCTGGTCTAATGACAATGCATTTAGTTGTTTTATGCATTTCTCAGACAAATTTTTTATTTGTTCTATAGACAAAGTATCACATGATAAAGTTCTAGAATAAGCTCTAAAAATGTACATTAGACATAAAATTTGTAGTGATTTATAGTATAACAGACTATCATCAGCATCTCTCACTTAGCTCACATTTGCCTGAAGCAACTTACGTTAGGTAGAAATATTACCTTTACCATAGTATGGCTTTTTGACATGGCTGTCACTGGATTTGGATTTTCTGTCTTCACCAGCCAGCTGTCTTGGAGACTGGTCCTCATAGGATCTCAGATTATCCCTTCTCCCAGCGTCCATGGCCATCTTCTCCCTCATGGCCTTGGCTCTCTCTGTCTCCAAAGCAATGGCTTTCTCTAGCAGAGTCAGGTTGCCCTTTGTCATGTCAAATACCTCCTCAGACCTGTCTGAGTTCACTGAGGTGGTGTCATCATCCCTCTCATGACACCCATCCTCCTTGGCACAGCTGGAGAACGTTCTAGACCTGGGGCTTAGCTGCTCCTCCAGCCGCATAAGGTTCATCATATCTGAGTAGCTCCTGTCTGGTGTCCTCCCAGGGAAGTCATCCTCTTGCCGGACATGTTGGCGCACACTCATGTTAGGTGGCTGACTCCTGTCCTGTGGGTTGGTCTCACTGAGTTTCCTGGCCAGGTCAAAGCACTGGTTCCTCAGACACTCTAGACTACTCAGACACACTTCCTCATCACTCTCCTCCACCATCTTCTCCATGAGTCCATTGTTCATGGGCTTCCCTAGCATGACATAGTTCATATTTCTACTGTCTTGTTGTGACATCCCCTCAGCATAACTTCTGTCACTGATGTTCTCTGATAGCACAACACCATGTCCTTGTGCTAACAGCTTAAGGGAGTCCACTGTTTCTCTAACAACATCACTGTCTAAATCTAGACTCAGTTCACTTTTCCGACCGAGGTTTTCATTCTTGTCACTATCGTCCTCCAAGCTATTGGAGGTATTGCTGTTCATTTCTGACTCGGTCCTGGCTCGGTAGGCTGCATCCTCAGCAATTTTGCCAAGATTTAATAGTGACTTGGCTACTAGTTCATCATAGTTATCATACTCATCATTGTTGTTATCATCCTTTTCTGTGTCCTGCATTATTCGAGTACAACTCATTTGATGGTCTTCTGCAAAAAAAAAAAAAAAAGAAAGAAAGAAAGAGAAGACAAAAAGGAAGAGAGAAACATGGCTAGACTGTGAAGATTATTGCTACAGCATGGACAGCAAGCTCAAAGCAAGTCAAATCCTGCTTTATCTAGAAAGGAACCTTACAAGACATCTGCTGCTGGGTAGAAAATATAAACATAAAGCAAATGAATCATATTAAAGAGCAGAAGGCCACTTAAGATATCCACAGAGAGCTATAAACTCCTTTAGTTAGTTTTAAAATCAGCTACTGAATACAATAAATATAATATCAAAATATTCATTTTTGTTTTTTAATATTCTGATTTACCACCTTCGTTGAAGGCTGTATTCACAGCCAACAGTTGGCCTACCAATTACATCTCTTTCTAAAAATTCTTGAACTTTCCTTTTTGCTAACACTTAGAAGTTCTCTCTAACCCCCTCTAAGTTGTTTGCTTCCCATCATATTAAAGCAACATGTAAGACAACCTCAGATTTCTGAAGTCACACAGGAAGAACTCCCTGTTAGGAAGTTCCTGGTCATAAGGACACTGAATTGAGAAGTTTGAATGTGACAGCTTCTTGTCAATATATCAAGGCCCACAGTAAAGTCATAGGAGTGCCACAGTGAACGTGAGGAAGGAAGAGGACAAAGGCTTCCTCTACAGACAAGTTAGGCATGCACCGTGACCACATGTCACTGGATCAGATGGGCCTTATTAACTGTCACACTCACAATCTATCATTTAATTTGACCTATGGTGGTAATATATTCACCCATCTCATCAGCCTGAAGAAACTTCAGTAAGATATACTCAACCTCAAAAGACTTAGAGAAAATCTTTTTAAAAGTCCATGTTAAGTATGACGTAAACCCCTCTATTTCATCAGAAACCCATTTGGCTTTCACTTAGAGAGCAGTTTGGATTTGAATCTCTATTCACAACTCTACACAATTGCTGTCATCTGCATTGCGAAACATAGATAATAATGAGTTTTCAAATGCATTCCCCTTTGGTTGGATGGTTAACGGATGCCATTTCACATCTGTCCTTTGTTTTCATGATTCAAATGCCAGAGAACTTTCAGAGTTTGATAATGATTTGGAGGAATGAGGCATATCGACTAGCTGCAAACACCAGCTGACTAAAGCTGAGATAGTGAACCTCTGGTGCTTTCGTTATGGATTTTATGCAGAAAAGGTTTATGTTAGCAAAAAGAGATTTGGAGCTCAATATAGCAATAACTGAAAATAACATCCCACCTGGAGTCAACAGATATTTAGGATCTGACCCACTCTCCAAACATCAGCATGTGTTAGTTAGAGGGCAACACTTGCTGCGTGAACTAGATTTTGTCTCTCTCTGAACAGAAACCTCTTCATTTCACTACACTCTGCCTGAACCATTCCCCTTATCATAAGGATAAAATTCTCATCAAAGAGCAGCAAAAAGAAAGAAACTAAACTAGTAAACATAATCACAAGTGTGGCAAGGCTAATCACAGATGCACACCTTCCCATTGGCTGGCAGCACAGCTTTTGAGGGCCAAGTACATCTTGTTCTCATGACTCTTTGGAAATGTGATTTTTATATTTCCACTTTGATTTATACTTTGTTATGTTCATAGGCTACAACTAGATCATCCTTGGGCATGATAAAGCTGTTCTACCCATACACAGCAATCTGATGTTTGGGTAATTGTCACTATTATCTGTAGAGTACCAACCCGATGAATTTGTAAGCCATGATTTGGAAATGGACAGTATGTCTCGTGAGTTGAAACATTAAAAATCTTAAAAGTTATACTTTATGTGCGTGTCTTTGACTACATGTAGATACATGTGCCACAGTATATATGTGAAGGTCTGAGGACAGTTTGAAGAAGTCTTCTCTTTCCCTCATGTGGAAATTCAGCTGATAAAGTACTTACCATGCAAGTACAAGTATCTGAATTTGATTCCCAACCCCATGTAAAAGCCAAGTGTGGTGACATGCCTGTAATCCCAGCACCTGAGGAAGTAGACAGGAGAATCCCTGGGGCTTGTTGGTTAGCCAGCTTAGCCTAATCAGTGACCCCAAGTTCAGTGAGAGACCCTATCTTAAAAAATAAGGTGGAGAGTGGTAGAGAAAGATACCTTATGTTATCCTCTGGCTGCCATATGTACATGCAATGTTCATGTACATCTGCACATACATGTGCACCCACACAGACACACACAAGAAGGAGGAAGTCATTGAATGTAATAACTAGGAAAAAAAATTCCACCTAATCCCTGATTCTGTATCTAAGCTCAAAAATGAATTCTGCTCTGGAAAAGGACAAGGCTCTCATAAGCCTTTCCCGGCAAATGTGGCAGATGTAATGCTGTTGATTCTCCATTTACTCATCTCAGGATTGTCCTCAGTTGTTTGTTTGTTTTACCTGCCCTGCTTTCCACATGACATGCTAAGGAGTACATCTCACCCCCTTATGACCAATCTGTGTCACCTTTTCCCAAGAAGATGAGAAAAGTGGGTAAGCTGCTCCACACAGTATCCCAGCCATGCTATACCTTGAAACTGAGGAACTGAAGACAGGATTGGTCTCTTCCCTGCCTGAGTGCCAGAAAAGTGACAGGTATTCTCCAGCCTGTGTGGCAGGCCTGCTTCTCACAGGGAAGTGCGCTGGGAGAACACTACAGATGCTCTGGTGGCCGTGTGAGGCAGATATGAAATGGGAAGGTACGCAACTGGTCCCATCATTCTTTTGCTACTTAGTGATTTTGAGAGGACACTGACCTTTCAAGAGTCGTAATGAGCTCATCTGTAAGGCAGGGATAATTATCTGCCTGGCCCTTTCTGGCAGGTTCCTATAAACCCCAGAGTGAGACACACAGACTGTGGATTTCAAATGCCTGGCATGGGTGGTATGTTTTCCCAGTACTTTCTCTTCCCCCATAGATGCCTGGAGAAACTCGCCTCTTCAAGGATGGCATCTGGAAATGGGCAGTAGGGAATGCATATGAAGACAGAGCCTGCTGCTTTTTTTTTTCATTTCTTTAAGTTAATAATGCTGAGTGTCATTTAAGGCCTCATGAGTGACAGCAGCAAATATGGATATGGCTGAGAAAATGACATTTAGGATCAAAATACTCACAGGTGAATAGAATTCCCCAAGTTACCAGTGTTTAACTATTTCAAGGCATCCCCTAAAGTCAGCTCCTAGTTATGTGGACTAATGGAGGGAAACCGGTTCCAAGTCATCAGCAAACAGATTCTAAAGACACGCTCTGTCTCAGCCTTGCCTAGAATGTCATGGTAAACATTTAGAATTCAATGTCTGGTTTTCCATATTCAAACAATTTACCACCTAGTCGTGTTTCTGCTGAGGCTAGCATTGAAAAGACTCCATCATAGCTATGGGTTTTGGCAAATGGTCTAGAATTTTCTATACCAGTCAGGGACTAGAAATGTGATACAAATATTCCAGCTCACAAAACTTGCAGAAGGTATTACTTGTTTCTGTCTAGTGATTAATGTTCTCTCAAAGAAGAAGGATGTATTTGTGATGAACAAAGCATTTTTCCAGAAAGTAAATGCACATGTTTATGTTATAAACAGTAGGAACATGAATACCAAGCTGTGTAGAGAGGATCGAACACTGTGTTCCCTCTGTAGTACTGTGTTTGGCATTTGTCATCTCACAGAGCCCCAGGGCCAGGCTGAGACCAGGGACCACCTCTCAACCTGTCCAGGCCCTGGTATTACCTGCTGAATCCCAGAGTTTTCGTGTGGGAATGGAAATCAGAAAAGTTTGGGTTGATCCACCTCCAAAGGATGGAAATAAGCCTAAAGGTAGAGGTGCTTTTGTGGCTTAGCCCAGGAGATCTGCCCACATGATTATCAGCCGGCAACCAGCCTCATTGTTAACTGCTGTTATACAAATGATTTTGATTCCTGTGAAGGCTTTATAAACGTTGTTGCTATAACTCACCTCCTCTGAGTCTGACCACTAGGAAGATTTTATGCTACACAGACAGAATCACATAGTTGAGAGGTTTTCCTAGAATGGCTGGAACTTCATACACTGCTTTTGCTGTAGTTTGTCTCTAAAAAGCATGTCTGAGATATAACTTTTTTGATATTTGGTACTGATCAAGCCACATTCATACACATTATACACACCCATATCACATCTCATGGCCAGTAAAGAGTGCTCGCTCTCTCTCTCTCTCTCTCTCTCTCTCTCTCTCTCTCTCTCTCTCTCTCTCTCTCTCTCTCTGTGTGTGTGTGTGTGTGTGTGGCCAATAGAATTCAGAAGAACACAAAGCCCTGTCTTATGGTGGTAAAGATCTGTTTGTCCTTCCTGATCCTTGTAGAGACCCTAAGAAAGATTCTTCAGTGGCTACTACTTCTGAAAGGCAGCCACAGAAAGCCACAAGTCACACGTGTTCAAGTGACAGAACTGAGAGACCATACTGGGATGCTGTGCATGATTGCTTTCCCAGTCTTCTGCACTGCTTGTTTCCATAGCAACCAGACTGCAGTCTTCTTGGAAGAGGAACCCAGTGGGCTTGGTGTAGACTAGCAGCTAGATACCCAGATCCTTCTCATCAGATGAGGCAGATTTCTGCTGTATGTCCCCCACCCACAGGTGACTACTGTTATTCTCAGCATCTGTCTTCTGGCATTCTCTCCTTTTGATACTCCTCTCTAGCCTGTCATGAATTGACATTATTTCAATTACTAGCCTTTGAGACTTGTGCTGAGGTTGTCAGCTAAGCTAGCCTGCCACCCGCCAGTGTCTTGACTAATGCAATTTAGATCCATTCTGGTTTGGAAAGGTGTATTATTTTTCTCATTGCTGTGACCAAATACTGGATGGAATCAAGGTGAGGGGGGAAGATTTATTTTGACTTCATAATTAAGATGATGCAGTATTTTGTGCAAGAGAAGGCTGGTAGAGTCCATAGTGGTGAAAGCATGCAGATAGGATCTTTCACAAATTAGGAAGCAAAGAGCAGAGAGTGTTGGCACTCACCTGGATTTTCATTTGTTTTCCTTTTTTCTTTTGTTAATTTAGTCCAGGACTCTAGCCTATGAGATGTACCCAGCCCCACATTCATGGTAGGTCTTCCCTCCTTTGTTTTAAACATCTCTGAAAACTGTCTCAAAGATAGACCCAGATTCTGCCTCCTAGGAAATTCTAAAATGAAAATGAAGAGTAACTATCACCAGAGATTAGAAAATTAGATAAGGCCTACACTCTGGATGGATAGTCAAGACAGCCCTGGGTTAACCAAGTGAGATAGGAAAGCAAGTGAAATACACTTAAAGAGGCTAACAGAGGGCAGATCCTGACTGCCCATAGTTCTGCTAACTATAACCCTAAGAGCTCATCACACACACACACACACACACACACACACCACTTCTTCAGACCAGGATCACCATGCATCTCCTCTCTGGCCTTCTTCCTTCTGCCACTTTGTCACACTCTGCAGCGCATGTAGCATCTCCTTGGATGGTAGGAGAAAACTTGTCTTCTATCCTGCTGTTTTCAGAACCCCCAGACTTGAGTCAAGGGGACAGGGCCCACCCTCTTGGCATCCCTACAGCAGAGGGCAGAATAGATTCTGGAAGCAGTACTTCTCTGAACTCAGTCCCAGGATCTTAGCACCTTGCCGCCAAGTACCCCCCCTCCTGGACAGATCAACATATCTTCAGCTGAGCTAGACAATCCCTAGGGCACTTTTCCATATGAAAGTCTTCTAGATCAGCAAGGAGGGTAGGAGTGGGACAGAGAGGCATGAACACGTCATTATAGCCAGATGGTGCTAACCATGGCCACCATAGTCACAACTGTCCTGTTTCCTAATTACACCTTACTTAACAGTGTTCCTGTTTGCTTTGTTGCTGGTGTTGAAAGAAGCATTTTATATTCTTAGAAGGACTAACATCAAGCTACTAAAATCCTTCTCACTGCTTGAACATGAGGAAGTTCTCAGATCACATTTGGAGAACGACAGGTACCCTGTTGGTCATCAGCATGCTCTGAGTGGCCAAGTGTCTCCAACTCCCTCCCGATTTTTCTATATTGTCTCCAGATTTTTCATTATAGATATGTCGGTTACTTTTCAGCACTTGTAGATAGTCTGAGAACTGCAGAACAGGATTATCTTAAACACTCACCCCCAAACTTGGGTTTTTCTACCACAACCCTTTCTCCACACCCACAAAGCCCCAAGTGGTAGTTTCTGTCTGAACAATGCCCTTAAGAAGGCCACATGGGCTTAATGGATGCCAAGAAGAAGAGGTGTAAGTGCTTCAGGATGGGGGGGCACCTGCAGCAGTGACCCATGGAAGGAAAAGAGACACCAGAGTTTTGTTTTCAGATAGTAATAAAATGCACTCTCTCTTGAAAGTTGTTGAAAGTGAATGACTGATATTTGCACTTGATTTCCTATAGTCAGTGAAGTTTATATGGTTAGGTATGGGAGCCCATTTTCAGGTTTCCTTGTGGCTATATCCAGCAGGTCTGCATAGAGAGGATGATCGGACCATGGGCCTGAGTGCAGGTGTCTGAGCTGGTCTGCACTTATCTGTGCTCAGAGGAGGTCTTTTGCTCCACCCTTTGGCATTTCTATAAATACCCTAGGGCAGAGATAGTTGAGGCCGGTAGAATAGGTTCCAGGCCCTCTCAAGGCTATCCTGAATTGTCTATCTGTTTCTCCTCCCTCTAGTCCTTCTATTTCCTGCTACTTCTACTCAAGAGCACTCTGGGGAAATGTGGCAGTGGTGGGTAGCGCCCCCCCCCCCCCCCCCGCGTTAGGTGGGACTTTTAAGAAATAAATGTAAATAGAATCTTTTGGTAGTGATTCCTCCTCATAAATTAACTGTGTGGATAGATAGGGATAAGAACTGAGACATTTACAGATCCCTTTTTGGCTCCTTTCAAGGGTTTCAGAAGTTTACAGCACAATCCATCCTGTCTCTGACAATATCATTGAAGGAGAAGATGCCATCTGCTTCTGGGTCCCACTTTTGAAGATTTTGCCTCTCAAGACTAAAATTTCTTAGGATACAGGTTGATCCCACTCAATAAGGACCATTTTCTATTACCTCAGGAGTCTCCCTATCTCCACCTGTAGGAAAAGAGGAGTTGACAGAGGGACACGCAGAAGGTATCTGGGGACACTTCTAGGGATGGCAGCCCTGGAGCTGCCAGAAAAATCCTGAACACAGGTGCAGTTCCTGTCTCCAGAGCTCCTGCTCCTTTGTATCTGCTCTACAGCAGCTTCTTCCCATGTTGCTGCTAAATCCTGGGACATGGTTTTGATGTGTCACACACAGTTGCTACAAGTGAATTTCCAGCCTCTTTTCTGAAAGCTGTGTTGCTCTGACTTTATTCTCAATGCTACTAGTGTGTGCACATTGAAAACTTGAGCTATTTGTCTGAAGATAAGCACACTCAGTATTTGCTTTTGTTTATTCCATGGCTGTGTGCACTTTGTTGTCAATCCAACCTTATAAATCAATCTGACTCATGGCATGGCCAATGCCTCTATCACTCCTGAACAAGGTCTGACATGGTCTTGCATTTCTTACCAAATTAGTACCAAGGGAATACAGACTAGCTCATAATTGCCTACTGTGATACCCTCCTTGGAGTGACACCACCCACTGAGTCACCTGCTCAGAAATCATCCTGGTTCCTGACACTGTCTTAAAGTTTATATTTTCCCCCTAAAGGAAGAAGAAGCTAGATGTTTCCCAAACTCCCCAAGATGCTAAGGTGCTAGTAGCTCAGTTGGTCATTGGAACATACCTCTCACAGAAATAGTCTGACCCAGGAAACTGAGTTACAGAGAGTAATGGCTACCTAGGCTGCCTAAAAGCAATACCGGTGGAATTCTAGCAGCCATTCATTAACCCTAACTAAATCTGGCACTTCCAGGATTCCTCATTAAACAGAAACAGATAGAGCCCTTGGAAAGGACATCAGCTCAGACTTCTCACCAAATTGAAGATAAATGTTATGGTTGTCACATTTTACATAAGCCAATCCTGATATACTGGATGGGGGATAACCCACATTAACACATATCTCTAAGTCACATTTAGAACTCAACAGTGAAACAAAAAGATCATATCCTTGTATTCACAGGAGTTGTAGTTGGTGATAAACACAGAAGAGATAGAGTGTGAATATACACTGTGATGTCAGCTGCATGCTATGAAGGAAAACAAAGCTGGATGGGAATATAGGGAAGACAGGAAGCCAGAGCAGGAGGATGAGGCCAGTTCTCATGAGGAAGGAGACCTTTGCCAGAGGCTAGGAGTATACGCAGAAGTAAGTGCCAGTTTTTCAAGGCTCCAGAAAAGCCGAGATCCCCATGGCCAATGTAGTATGTGAAGAAGTGGGCACAGAGGATGAGGACATGGCCAGGGCCTGTCCATACAATATCAAGACATCCGTCTTAGATGCCTTCTCCTGAAGTCTGGGAGGGTGGTTGTGTCTCATGAGTACTGAGAATACCAACCTGAAGTTAATCCCTCTACCTAGCTTTGCTCTAGGAGGTGGCAATTTCCTAGGGCTCCCACGGTGGTTTCTGATACCTCTCTGTAGTCCATACACCATTTTCTGCCTTACAGGTGAGGGAAATCATTCAACAAGAATTTCTAGTGCTTTAATTTGAGGTCATAAGGCTGGCCATGCATCTTGTATCCTGAGTCATAGTGGTCTGGGTCCCAGCCTTGCTAATGGCTGCTTCCTCTGACTTTCCTCAGGCTGACAAGTTTCTTCTGCAGAGCTTATGAACCATGGGAGGGAGGCAGGTACCAGCCAGGCAGAGCCATTGAAGCTACAAGACCCAGCCCTCAGCATCCTTGCTTCACACTCAGGCACACTGAGTCTAGGGCTCTAGACCAGCATAAAGGAACAGAGGAATAAGGCTTCCTATAGGAAACAGCAGCCTATAGGTTGCTTGAACTCCTGCCTTTACCTCATGAGTTCTGGGGTAGAGGCTTGTACCACCCTTTCCATGTTTTGTGGTGGCAGTCACTGAACTCAGGGCTCCATAAATCCTAGACAAGTTTCCTATCAACTGTAGCCCCTATTAGTTGTCCATGTTGTACGTAAAATAAAATTCCCTATGCAACAAAATGAGGTAGAGTGAAAGAGAAAACAATTTCTAGCAGGGAACCAAGTCACTTTTAACTTAGAAACTGTGAATTGTGTTTCTTTCTTAAAGTTTTCATTCATTAGGGAACTAAATTAATGGAATGTGAATGAAATTTCATTTATTCATAAGGTTTTGAGGAGCTTCAGAATGGCATTTGGGCACTGGCTTATCTAGATTTGAGGATTTAAAAATAATAGGATAGCCACATCCTCCCATCCATGAGCTCTTTCAGATGGCAGTGACTTATTGACCAGTTCTTCCTCTGTCTCGGTGTCTCTGTCCGCCTCGCCCTCTGCCTGTTTCTGTCCTCCTGTCTCTGTTTCTCTCAGCCGTGCCATTCATTGTCTGTGTCTGTTCCTCATCACCTGTCTGTTTGCCTCTCTTCAATGTTAACTGGCCAGTCTTGAGCACTGCTTGCCCACAGAGCACATAGTGTAGCTGTGTATCCTAGTGAAGTGTATCCTGGCTCTTCTGTCTCCAGAGCAGGGCTGAGGTAAGTGTGCTTTTTACATAAGTGCGGTAGGTTGGGAGGGAACTCTGGGTCTTCCCTTCCTCATCCCTGACTCAATTCTAAGGGACCCTATAGATGTTATTTTTCACTGTAATAAGAGGTTTACTAATCCTCAGCCTCCAAACATGTTCCTGTCTTCAGCCTGAATTCTCAAAGCCACCACTTCAATGTGCAAAGCTCAATTCTGTGTTCTTTCTGGCCTGTGTGTGTGCTCCTTCTTATTTTACTCACTCTTTATTGAAACAAAAAAAGAAAAGAAAACCCGAATCCAAACAAAAGCTTCGGCTAGCCCAGTACCCTTTGAGTATACAAGAAGCACATACCATGTTTGAGACTACAGTCAGGCATCCTGACACCTTGTCCTGAGGCAGCCTTAGCAGACAGCACTGTTACTCACTGCCTGTCTCTCTGACACTCCCCTCCGGATAGGCAGAGCTATAGTTCTAGAGTGATGCAGACCTGAGTAAATGCAGGGAGATTGCCATATAGTTACTTTTGACCTTGGCTGCAACATCATAGTTACGAACAGTCCAGACTTGTAAAGCTCTTTTGTGTCTTGTGCCTGCTTTATGTTGCAGAGCAAGACAGGGAGAGAGTGAAGGGGAAAGTTTTATTTCACAACGAGGCCTAAAAGGCTAGATGACCTTCTCAAGATGAGTGGCCTGGGCAGAGCTAGGATTCCACCCCCCTACCCCCAAGTGCCCTGTGTCTCTGTGACCACTCAGCATTTAGGGTAAAAATTAAGTGAACAAGACACACCAAATGTACTGCTGATTCTCTACAGTGGACTTTAAAACAAGCTGTGTGACATCATGTTTTCATTATTGTAGAAAAGGCTAGCCTCTAGCACTTCACACACGTGTTTGCATCTTAAGGGTATGAAGCATTACATTTTCATTACATTTTCTGATTTGCCTCAAAGTATTCAAACATTTATGAAATTTGATGTAATTTATTTTATAATTAAGCAAAAACTAGTTGACATGGAGCAGGATTTTTTTTTTTAATGGACGGACAGTTAGATCCTACTTGACGCTAAAGGCTTTCTTATTCTCAAGCCACAGCACCATCTACCTCAGGGCACTTGCATTCCCAGTATCCCCACAGAAGACTTTTGTGTATATTGGGAAGGTTAATTTTAAGAAGATAAAATCCCCTATATTCATTCTCCCAACTGTGACCACAGCCTTCCTCAGGTGAAGCCTTGCATACTAAACACATCATCTCTGTGCTGTGCTGGTCTCAGAACTCATTGCTTTTTCTGCTGACTGCAGTAGAACACTGGCTGGCTAATTCTGATTTTCACAGTCTGTCTGCATTTCAGCTTGCTTCCCTCATCAGGGACCTGTCCCTGGGAAAGATACAGAAGGATAATTGGCTAATCAATATGGAGAGCAGCACCCTGAGGGGAGACTGGGGAGTTGTGGGGCCTCAGTGCAGACCGCTCAGCACCTTTATCCTCTTCCCTCATGACCACACCAGCCACTACCTCACCCATGATCAGGACATGAGTGCAACTGGGGGCCTTACGCATCACTGTTTGGAAGAAAACACACCCCAGGAAATCTTAACAATTAGAAAGATGCTTCTGTGAGGAGGATTTCACACAGTATGGTCTTTGAAATGGACTTACTGAAGAGTGGGATCACCTCAGTAAAGGCAGTCTCATGGACAGCTCTATTGTTTCATGATAAGGACTGAGAACAAGGTCCCAAATAGGAATCTGTGTGTGTGGACTGCCAGTGCCCCAGCTGTTTCAGGGACAGCAGAGGAAGTTGCATTGCTCTAACAAAAGCAGCCCCTCCCACTTTGCCTCCACACCATGTGTGTTCTTTCTGCCTGGCCTTGAGCAACTGTCTGGCATATTAGAGAAGGTTCTTAATATCAGAATTCACAACAACCTACTCCTCAGAACGAGCTTGCAAGGATACCACACCCATGGCTGCTGTCTGATGTGGGATACGAAGGCCAGAAAACCCTAACTGAAAGGGCACCTGCATTGATTCACACAGTGATTTGGGGGACAGTCTTGCAGTGTTCAGTGTTTAGGGCAGTTCTGAGATGCCAGAGGCAGATGTCACTTGGGAACTCCAGCATTTTATCAGTAGCTGAAGCAGAGAATTTAAAGTAAGGAGGGTAGTAGTTTGGTCTTATTCAGTCTAGACCACACACTGCCTAGTTATTCCTCAGAGAATTCATCTTCCTGTCTATGGGGAGATGAAACTTCAGTTCAAAAGGACATGCATATATGTGTATCTGCATATGATGTTTTAAATGATTATTCTTTTTGGAGGAATATGAAAATAAACCATACCTTATATGTATTATCTATGCAGTGAATTTGTATTTCTCATCATAGGGATCCTGAAAGACCTTTAACCATAGTATGTGCCAAATCTGCTAAATCTGACTCTATGGCCACAGAGTGGTAACTCACCTTTAGGATAGGTAGTTGTTATTTAATAAACATGGAATTGGATAGTTAGTGTGCATTTTTCACTATGTATTTTGAAAATAAGACTATGGAAAAGAGTAGCCTGTGATTTGTCCACATTATAAAACATAACAATTTTTTTAAATACATGTACTCATAGGATATTCAGTGTCAGGGCCATTTAGCTTATGTGTAACTGCAATGCTCAAAGATCCATGAAATGAAAAACTTAATTCCCATGTTCTAAATAATGTTTCTTCTATATTCAGTGGATTCCTTTCATAATAATCTGATGATTTGTGCAAATGTGTTTTACATGAAACAAAATAAACACATTTCAAATTATAGTCAAGAGAAAATGATTCCTGAGTGGACACAGTTACCAGCACAGATAACCTGAGGCTTCATGCTTGGTCCTCAGGCTGATGCCAGTTCGGATTTTCTCCCTGTTCCTGTATCACTGCCCTGATTTCTGCACATTGAACATGGTCTGCTCAGCTATGGTATCTGTCCAAGTTGTGTCCAAATTATGGTTTAAGCATGGGCTGCTTAAGTTCTCTACATGAGGCTCTCTGTCTTTCTTGCTTCTCACTTGAGGTCACAGTCTGTACCTATATGGCAGGAATGAGGCACAGCTAACCTTAGAGGAATCTGCTGCAGCCTCAGCCTGTGATGGGGCTATGAGTCAACTAAGGGACATAGAGACTAAAACCTCAGGACAGTGACCAGCACTAAAAAAATGTGACTTTTGCATACTGTAGGAATCTTGCATTCACTGTGCTTCCCAGATGTGTGGTAGGGCTATCCTGTGACAAGTTTGGGCACTGACTTCCACAGTCTGGTAAAAACAGGGTGTGCACAGTGAGGATATGAAAATAGGAGACTGATGGATTTCTGTCTCTCAAAGCCTCATTTTAACAATGTAAGCACAAATAAGAGTCTGATCATGTTGAATAGCTGTTCTATCAACAAAGCTCTGGAGTTTGGGAATCTCCATCAAATCTCCTTTGATGGAGATTCCCAACCCTGGCAGGTTTGAAATACCTGGAATGTAAAGCACTGGGACATCACTGTATGGTGCTAGTTAAACTGTGTCTTGGAACACCAGCTCACAGGCTCTTCAGTGGAGACTTCTCCACACTACAGAAGCTTCTGAGGGATTCTCCAGGAACTGTGCTCACAAAACTGGGTTGATAGTGCAGTTTGTTGATGGTCAAAGGTTTGGGAAATCAAACAAGCCTTTGGCATCACCTCCAGAGCACCCACAACAATCAGAACCACAGGGATGACCCTCCATAAGAGCAGTGCCTGGGTCTGGGTAGCACATAAAAGAGTGCTTGAAAGGGGGTGGAGGGCCTTACTTTCTATCAAGGATGTTGCAAGGGCATACTCGCCTCACTGGGGTCGCACAAACTAGTCTCACAGCAGATCACGTGCTGAGCTCCTCAGTAATCAATGGGTCTTTCAAGTCACCTAGTAGGTGACTTGTCTGGGGAGCAGATGCTGTGACTTCTGAAAACAGTGCCTCAGTGGCTGACTACATATCTGGGATTGTCCTCCTCCCTTCTGACAGGTTTCTGCGTCCACAAGCTGGTTATACTCAGCATGTGCTGGATGCCTGAGTAGGTGCCAGGCCAGGTATGTTTGATACTTAAAAATCTGGGACCTATTTAGTTATTATGAAGTTGCTTGTTTGATGATTCTGTCCTATGTCTGCTGGTTATGTTCAGTTGCTTGAATCACTCCAGCTAAAATTGCCTGGTTCTGATTTGCTACTGAGCTCATTATGCACCCAGAATCTAGGTGCTAAAGTCAGAACAGCTCAAGCCAGTGTGGCCACATTGTTATGCACCTCAGTAAGACTTCTGAGTACTTCCAAGCATGTCACTTTGTATATTTAAAAGGTAGGTTACCTAAATTCTGACCCCAAGCAAACAAAACTGAAGCACTTAAGTTTAGAAAATGGAGCAGATTCTAAATTTGGACAAGACTTTTTGTGCATACTGAATGTTCATAACCCTGAACATTAATGTCTCCTGCTTCCCAAACATGATGAGAATATGCAAGAGAGTATTTTATATGATCGCAATAATGTCACACAGCCAAGATACAAATCACTCATCAGCACTGACAACTAAAGATATCATTTAGAATTGCACACAGCTGATACTGTGTCCCTAAATATTTGCTTAACTGGTCTCCTCTACATCTTTTCATACATTTCATTACACAGGGTTATGAGTTAATTCTTAGCTGCTCATTAGTGACATCAGTACATTTATCCACAGCACACTGGGCAGCATTCACAGTAATTATTGGCATGAGCTATGATGTAACTTGTTAAGCGTTCTGTAATACCATATGAAAGAACTTAGGGAAAATGTGAGTAGCAAATTATTAACATAACAACTTTAAGCCTCTGTAACAATGTAGGACTGTCCAATAAAGTTCATGCTTTCTAATACAAATGGCCATGGCTTTGGAATGAGGTATGTTATTTTATGCCTGAGCATAGGAGTAGTGATGCTTGGTTCATTTGCATGATCTAAACATGTTGGTGTATTCTCTCCAATAGATGAGATAATGGCTTTGTATCTGGAAATTAGCTGTTTCAGAATTCATATTCTTGAAGATTTTTTGAGCCCAAGGGACAAGCGTGAGAAAAAAGTATTCTCATCCTGTTATCATCATTTTTGACATTTCTATGAGGAAAACCCTAAGCCAATAAAAGCTGTATCTAGGATCATGAGAAAACCACTTCCTTCTAGAAAATAAGGCTCAAAAATCATAATTTTGAGTCTTGTAAAAGCTGGACACAAAAATATATCCTCTGGAGTGCATTATGGAAGCAACCCATATACTCCACAGCAAGCTTGCACTTTGCTTGAACAACTCACCATATTCTGCCTCAGACCAGAAACCTGGATCTCAAATATGAAGTGCACAACCAATCCACCAACCATTTCCTTTAAGTAGTATCTCTTTTCATCCCAGCCACATGACAATCACCAAAGTAGAGCTTTGACAATCAGCAGACAGAATGTACCTCTTCAGCTCTCACACTGGAGGTACAGAGGCTAAGGCTGTGCCAACAGCCATGCTTGAGTACCTCTCGGACAGAACAACTTAAACACCAGACATGCTAGACCAGATTTCTTCCTACATTATGCCACAAATAGCTCAGCAAATTGCCATGGCAACCAATCTAAATAACAATTTGACAGAAATCTGAAGCCTAAAAGATAACTTAAAGGAATTATTTGAGACAAACTTTTAAGTTCACATAAGTAGTTTATCCATTTGGTGTTGAGAAATCTTAGTCCTGGAATTGTTAGGATGCCAAGGATATTAACACTAGAAAACTCATGCAGAAAACTGACCCCAAATCATGGTCTAAGCTTTGTTAGTACTTAAAGATTACCATTTTCTTCTTCCTCTTCCTCTTCTTCCTCTTCTTCCTCCTCCTCTTCTTCTTCCTCTTCTACATCATCCCCATCTTCATCATCATCATCATCTTCATCATCATCTTCCTCCTCAATCTCCTCCTCATCTTCCCGATCCACCTCCTCATCTTCATCATCCTCATCCCCTTGCTCATCATTGTCCTCAGAGAACTCCTCTTCCTCATCTTCCTCCTTGTCATCCATATCTTCAGTACCATCACTCTCATAGCATTCATCTACTGAGGAACTATCTGCTTTCACTGCAAATGGTTTTCGCTTGGGAGCAGGTTCTTGGGGCTGTTTATCTTGCGTTTTCCTTTTTTTAGCCAAGGGGCAACCATATACACTGATAAAAAAATAAAGAAAGAGGACAGAGAAGGAGATTTACGTTACTGCCTGAATATCAGAGCAATGGGATGCCTTGCAGATATTTGGAATTGAGCATAAATGTCATCATGCAAATGCAAAGGGGCAGGGTACTACTGTTCTCTCGTATACAGTTCTGCTAATGAAGATGACATGACATCGAAGTACAGCTTGATTTGTCTAATTACCATTAGCATGTAATCAGAGTCCTCTAGGTCACCATTACTATGATTCCAAACGGCGTGGACACCCTAGTTCAGGAGGATGGCTATGAAACCCTTCCTCCAGATGCTTCTCAGGCAGTTGAAAGCTCAGATTCAAATTACTAAATATTTTACTATATCACATATGATATTTACATATATATATTATGTACACCAATGTAAGATGTGTATCCTATAAAAGCACTTGGATATGCTTGGATCTGTATATTTTGAAGACACAATAATATCTTGAGATGTGAAAACCTACTAAAAGCAGACAAACCACAGATGTTGATGGCAGGTACTGTCTCATTTAAAGGCTGGTCACTGTCAGTCTTGGATAATGTCAGTTCCATCCCCAGCCCCCAGTTTGACTTTGGGGTTACTGGCAGTTGCCATTAAATCAAGATGAATTTGAGCCAGACTCTCCCTCCAAGCTGACCTTTTATATTCTTTCCCTGAGAAAAGATGATTTTCCAAATTATGTTGCCTATTTAGTTCTTTTGTTTCCTTCCTGGAAAGCTTGTATGTGCTGCAAGGAATAAGGATCAGTGAGAGTGACAGAAACACTATGGGAAATGATGCATGTGTTTAAAATGCCGCGAGACTCCCCTTCACTGGTCAGTACGATAGGAGATTCCTTCAGACTCGGGCTGGCTCAGTGTAGTGGTTTGAAAGCAAAATGGTCCCAATAGGGAGTAGTAGGAGGAGGAGGTCTAGCTTTGTTGGAGAAGGTGTGGCCTTGTTGGAGGAAGTGTGTCACTGTAGGGGTCGGCTTTGAGGTCTCCTTCGTTAAAGCTATGCTCAGTGTGACACACAGTTGCTTCCTTGCCAGAGGATCAAGATGTAGAACTCTCAGTTCCTTCTCCAGCACCATGTCTGTCTGTATGCCACCATTGCCACCTGCCATGACAACAGTGGACTAAGTCTGTGAACTGGAAGCCAGCCCCACTTAAATGTTGTCCTTTAGAAGAGTTGCCATGATCATGGTGTCTCTTCACAACAATAGAAACCCTAACTGAGACATGCAGTTTGGAACCTAGGAATGATGACATGATCACAGATCTTGGCCATCCAGTGCCATGCTATGGATATTTAGCAGATGTTGATGCAAAGGGACGGAGCTTTTGTTCCAGGACTATGAGGTCCAGTAGTGACTTTGACATGTCAGTGGTATCCTTTCTAATCTCTCACTCTTCTATACCATATACCCCAAATTCTTGGACAACATGGCACTGAACAAGTTCAGACCAAATGAATGAATTAGGGGTGGTGTGTCCTCTCACACAATATGTGGAGGACACCATATCTAAGGGTCAGGTGATCGAATGCCTGAAAGACCTCCAGAAGTTATGCTGGGAAGAACTTCGAAGGGTAGAAGAACTTTTTCTGGCAGAGAAAAAGACACTTGGAATACATATCGAAAGAATCTGCAAACAATAGGATGTAAGAGAAAGCACAATATAGTTCAGAAAACGGAAACAAGGAGCTGAGAGAAGTAGGACGAGAGAGGAAGATAATGGTGTGCCAGACAGGGGCAGGTCCACCTAGTGGGCTGACTGTGGGACTCTTTCTGAGCTCTTGCAGGCAGTTACTGATGCCATCAGCTTTGTGTGTTGGAAAGGTCATGGGGAACTGCTAGGATGATGAACTGAAGTGAAGCTGGAGATGGTCAGTAAAGAGATGCCTGTGTGGCATCCAGGCAGTGGAATGGGCCAGGTGATAAGGAGGATGCTGACTGCAGAGATACTACACACTATAGTCTGAGGGAGACTCCTCTGCACTCTGAGACCCCATGGTAATAACAGGCACCAACCTGTCGTGAAAAGAGGTGAGGGTGGGTGCTCGAGTCAGGCTGCATGGCAGAGTATGCAGTGCTGGAACATGGTGAATGGAGCTCGCCTGTGGGCAGGGCTTATCAGTTGAGTAATTTTGTACAGAGGTTCAACTTTGTACCTCAGAGTCACAGCTGAAATTGAAAAATGTGTCCATCTCACACTGGTACCTTAATCACAAAATGCAAAAACTAACATGAGGAGGTGAGTTCAGTGCCTGGCCCAGATTAGGTCCTCAGTCTGTGACAGTATTAGCTGCAGAATGATATACAATGGCCTCTGCTCTCATTGACATGTGGTTGGATCTTGACAGCTGTGTCTCCTGATGGTCAGATGTTCCCTTATGGTTAAGCATCTTTGAACCTACCATCATATATATATGTATATATGTCTGATATATCAGAAACCAAGGTTATCAAGGATGTTCCCAGTTGCCATATATGTACACCAAAGAAGGGTCTGCAGCCTCAAAAGATTCGGGGTTTATTATAATACCATTTACATTGTTGCTTTCACATACTTACCGGCTTTTTAAGAGGACCATGGGAAGAAACAGCCTAAAAGGGAGATATGTCTGGTTCACTATCCCTTGAAAGGAAAAAGGGGGACATCTTACCTCTATAAATGTTAGTATCATAAATAGTCCTAGTCGCTTTTAAAAATAACAAATCCAGGCTCTCTCATCAGCCCTCTCTAAGCTGTCTGAAGGGAACTACCTCTGCTCCTTTTTGCTAAATAAACTAATAAACTATCTATATCTCTTGGCTGAATTCTTTCATTTGAAAAGACAAGAACTGAGGATAACTCCAGGCCAGTAAATAGGACCCTCATGCAAGGGTCTGAGTGCTAAGGCACTTGAGCCTCATAAACATTGAATTGGACACACCTGGCCTCTCTGGCCGGGCCTGTGTTTATCCATCTACAAGATGAGTGGCTACTAGACTTTCACAGCCCTAACTTTTGAGGTCACTTAGACTTCCTAGGATGACCATTCTCCTTGTTGGAACATACTATGTAAGTGTATGCTTCAGTCTTCCAGCCTACTTATATTTTGAACTGCTTTTTGGAAAAAGTGGGTTTGGTGTGATAACAGTAGAATTCACTAGCTTCAAACACTAACACTTCCTGCCAGTTCATTTTGTTTGTTGCTCTGGTGTTTCTCTATGTCCTTAAAACACAGTGAAAATAGTCTCACCTCAGTTATATGCAAATCCCTTGACGTTTCTCACTAACTGTCAGCTCCTGGTGTCCACTTTTATGTGACAACAAATTCCGAGTCCAGACACATTTTACCCTATATTAGAAGCTGACTCAGGAGCCTGCTCAGGTCATCAGAGACCTGGAAAAGCCCTGGGGCTGTATTTGGGGTATGGATCCTGCCAAATTCATGTCTTATGGATGCTGCATCTGCTGATAGGTGGCAGCTTGGGAGGAGGAGGAGGAGTTTCATCCTCACCTATGCACTTGGAGTACTGTGAAGTACCACAGCTGTGTCCATCAACACATTCATGTCTTTCCAAATGACAACAAAATTACAGTTCTTGGATGTCCTCAGATTGAAAAAAACAAGTGGAATTCGTGGCAGAGTGCTTGAAACATCCATGAAGCCATCCAGGTTGAGGGCTACAGTTAATATCTTTGGCTTCTCTTCTCATGTTCCACTTCAGAGATTATCCAAGAGCAATTGCTATTTCGAATAAAACTCATTGACTCATTCTTTAATCCTTTGAATCACATGGAGTAGCCTCACCAGGTGTGTGCCTTCTCTGAGTGGCCAGTGGAACCTGTCTGGTGGTAGATAGCCAATGAACACTCATGGGACAATCCACTATGTCCTTGCTGGTGAAGGATGAGAGTGTACCATGCCCTAGTGGGGGTTACAGGTCACATGATGCCTTTTTTGTTCTCCAGAGTGATGTGACAGAAGGATCTGTTGATTCCTTAGTTTCTGAGTTGCAGCATCTAACACAGTAGCCTAATAGCATATGCAGGTTTTAAGTTAAGGATAATTGAAAGTCCAATTTCTGTGCTTTACTAGCCATATTTCAAGTATCCAGTGCTACATGGGACTAATGGTTATCATATGGTCAGTGAGGAGAAGCAATCTCATATCATTTGAGAGTCTAGCATGCTCTCTGGATTGCTTAGTGGATACTAGGCAAGTGAAGAAATAATGGATGTCATGGAGATGAAGGTGAGGATGGACCATGGTAGAGAGACCTGGAATTTGGAAGGCAGCATAAGGTTCTTGAAGACAAACTTAGAAAGACCCACTGGTCCTAGAAAGCATGTGAAGAGTGTCTAGCAGGCCAAACACCCACACCTGAGGGATGGAACAGTGTTGTTACTTGGTCTCAGGTATGTAATGAAGGTTCCTTCCTGGTTTCCAAGCACTGCACACCTGAGAACTAAGTGTGTCCTTGGAGATCAAATTCATTTGTAGTGTGCCGATTTGCTCTTGCTCTTCCTTTCCTCTAGTCCCATCAGTTCACATAAAATACAATGTGAACACTGCAATTCAATTGCATTTATATTTTTTATACATGGTTGAAACATCAAGGAATTAGCAAAGATGTTTACGGCTAACATCACTGTAGTTCAATAGTATTTCATTAACTGAAACAATTTTATAATTTTTCAATAGTGTCTCCATAAAGTGGTTCTTAATGCAGGGGCCAGGCACAATCAAGGTTGCAGCCTCACCTCAGAGTCAGGCTCTAGACTCGATTCAAACAAACTGCCCTCAAAGTCTGTGTAACATCTCTGTTCAGAGACAGAGAGAAAATGGAAAGTAGAGAGGAAAGCGAAATAACACTTAAACAGAAACAGTGTATGGGCTCTGTGTCATAATCTCTCTGTAACCACATGAAGACACCTTACCGCACTCTCCTCCAGCTCAGCCTCCGGGACCCCCAGAGTATCTTAATTTTGAAACACTTATAAATCTTTGTTTGACTGGTTCTCTGTGTTCTGTAGTGGGCTCTTCTGGAGGTTGCTTGCTATGGTTTACCCTCCATGGATTTGAGTATATAAAACACAGAATTCTTCAAGGCTGGATTCTGGGTTATGTTTAGTTGGTTTTTGTTTGTTTGTTTTAAACGTGTGCTTTCTTTATACAGGTACTAAACAGGAGCAGAATCTGTGTAACTGAAAATGAGCTTGGCAGCCTTTCCTTTGCCCATGGTCTCTGCCACAGTCACCAATAGGAGAGGATGGAATGCAGGTATCTCATGGCCTCTCTGGGAGCTGTGTTTATTAAGTGTCCAAAGGCTGCTAAGTTAGCTCAGAGCTCTCCAGTCATTCTTTATGATCACAGGTAGCCTTTTCCTGTGTGGCTTATAGTGTTTTCATTGTGTTAAGCTTAGTAGTTACTTTGTAATAAGTAACACAATCCCAAAGTACTGAGTTCTAGCTGCAGCTGTCTATAATGTCACTGGCAGAACATTTACTTCATTCATAGGTGGTGTTTTCTGCACCTCAGTCCAGAATGTCACTGCTGGAACACTTACTGCATATGTGAATAATGTTTTCTTTGTTTTTTATGGTCCTATAGCTAGAACTCAGGGCCTCACACATATTAGTACTCTACTGAGCTACATTCCCAGTTTACCTTTTTGTTGTTGTTGTTGTTTTGAGACACAGGTCTCAATAATAGGCTCCCGCTGGCTTTGAACTCATTCTCTACCTCTTTGTTTCTGTCTCCCAAGTAGCTGAGGTTATAGACCTTTATCGCTATTAGACCCTCACAATGACCCTGTGAGGCAGGACTCTTGATTCCCTCTTGAAGGGACAGAGGTTTGCTTAGGGCCACACCTCTGGGCATCACTGGGCAGAGTTTATAACTCCCCTCCATCCATGCCAGGATTTCTGATTTTTAACATCTACTAATCCTGCCCTGATTTCTTACTGGGTTATTATAAGGGCCATTAACAATGGCGCTTTCTCTATAAAGCCTTTTATATAAGTAGGCGTTCAGGAAGCATCTGCTGCATGAAGATTGAGCGAGTTTGTCTGCTTATTTATTCAGGAAGTGTTTTCCTGAGCAGTGCACATGATCCTAATGTCATGAGACAGCAGAGATAGGTCTCCAGGGAAGGGAAGTAGAATACTTCACAGGAAGACACTATGGGGAAGAGGGAATAGACAGAAACACAGAGAGACAGAGGTAGACAAACAAAGAGAGGCCAAGACAGATAGATACAGATAGAGAGACAGAGATAGGCAGAGACAGAGAGAGACAAAGAGAAGCAGAGGAAGACAGACCGAGAGAGGCAGAGATAGACACAGGGAGGGCCAAATACAACAAAGACAAATGAAGAGAGATTGAAAAGTAGAGAGAGGTAGACACAGACAAAAATAGAGAGACAGAGATAGAGAGAAGCAGAGATGGACACAGAGAAAGGCTGAGACAGACAGACACAGAAAGACAGAGGTAGAGGGACTATGAGCTGCAACATGAGTAATGAGATAGACGTGTAGGGGTGGTACTAGCTGTCTGGCCCTCCTTGGTCAGGATAAGGTGATGGGATCAGAAGAGGCCCCAAGAGAGTAAAAAGTGACAATCATGGCCATGTTCACACTGCAGTGATGACTTCTCACATGTAGTATGGGGAGTGAACTGGCAGAGAACAAAATAGGATGGGGGGGTAAAAGACATGTGAGGAGTGGTATCAATCATAACTCACCTAGCTTGGGCATGGAATAAACAAGACCCATGTTCAAGTGATCAGGAGAAGGGACAAAGGACAACCTCTGGCTTTCTAGCCTGGTAAAAGGTGCCAAAAATTGATGGAGAGGACCCAGGAGGAAACTAATATCTACTAGCTTATTTGTGGTTAGGAAGAATGGAAAAGCCAACTAAGGCTTGTGCACTAAACTTGTGTTCCCTTGTAGATGTCATTTGGTAGGTGGCCTCAGCAAGGTGGGACTAGAAATGAGGTTTGAAGTAGACATCAGTGGATGGGATTCTGTCTAAGACCCTCACTCCACTGTTTCTAAGAAAACACCACTATGCGGTCGCCCCCCACTGCTGCCCATCCCAACAGCATTTCTAGCCAGACGTATTGCCTACCATCCTCCTGCTAGAACACAGAGTACTGTGGATGTTACTGTGGGGGAGAAACTAGAAGAAGGCTTCAGCAGAGACAGAGGCAGCAAGGACTGACTGCCAGGCTTCTGAGGTGCCCTCGTTGCTGAGAGGAGGGCTTGGACATGCAGACACACAGACTCCTAAGGACACAATACACACAGCTCCCGAGCATCCATGGAGAAGACAGCAAAGCACCAGGAGTAAGAGGGCTGCCCTGTCACCTAGGAGCCCCGTCCCACTTGCATCCCTGAGGGAAGGCTGGTCACAGCATGACTGAGACCCAAATAGCATCAAAAGTCCTGGGACTGAGAGAGGAATCAGGAGTTAGGCTCACTGGAGACTACTAAAGGGCTCAACATGTTAACTCAGTCAGGAAACACCGAGCATTGGCTTCTGAAGGAGTCACCAGTGCTGAAGGTTCTAAGTTGTTCTCAAAACTCTCTGTAGAGTACAGGAAAGCATTTAAAAATACTTTCAAAAGAATTTGAACCACAGTACTATCAATTAAAGAGCTAGAATTTCAAACTTCTTCATAAGATACTTAACCACACACTAGTAAAACTAAGTCAGTTGTAACTATGTCCCAGTGTATTTTCTTAGTTTGTTAACTGTCTTCTGTAGAGGGTGGTTAACAGATGTCTAGTTTATTTGGAAACTTCATATCCACTTTCAATTTAAACTCGCTGTAAATCATAAATATTCTAGACATTGAAAAATATTTAATAAAAATTGTACATAAATGTATATTTGGTCCTTACCTACAGATTTTAAACATGAACTTGTTGGAATCACATACTTGCTTTTTAGCTTTAAAAATGCACTTACATGACATAGTCCAGTATTAAACACATACTGCCATGAACAGTAATTCAAAGAGATAAAGTATAAAACAACCATTAACCTTTGACCTTTTTCCCCAACCACACCAACAGCTTTCAATTCATGAAAACCAGCAGAGGCAGCTCTGGTGGTCACTGCAGAAACCTCACTCAGAACTTGAGCCGTTTTCCAAACCAGCTCTGGCAGAGATTTGGTTCCTTGGGATTCTTACGTACATAACTGCTCCAGTTGCTGAAATCCTACATGAAATCGAGTACACTTTTTCGAGTCACAACTTTTATCGGGCCTGTCAGATTTCTTCAATAGCTTTTCTCCAGGCTATCTTATTTATACTCCAATGGTTGCCTTTTACAATGTTTTTTTTTTTTATTAGCACATCATTTAAAAAGTCAGCTTGAAAAACCAGTAATCCTCCATGTCTTCTTTGCTTCTTTGACAATCTCGGAATAAGTGCTCATATCATGCTCCCTGGCTTTCAGTTTAAGCATTGCCTACTGGGATCCTTTGGGAGATAAGAGCTCCACAGGTACCTTCTCAGATGGACAGGTGCATGTCCAGTCCACAGATACTCCCAATGACCACCATGAAACAGGGTCTGCCTAGGCCGCAGTGCCGACTATTGTACTATTGCATTTTCTCTCCTGCCTGTTATCACTGTATTTGTGGATATTTCTGTTTTTCTATATATGTCTTAATTGATTCTCCCAGTTTCTGTCCTAATGACACATACAAGGTCAGCCTTCTTGCGGCCTTCTCTGCCTGTGCCTATTCACCCTAGGCTCTGTGTGTTCGCCCTCCTGGGGACACTTCTGCTCCTCACTAGGCTGGTTCTTCTTCCTGACCTTCAGATGTCTTCAGTGGAGCCCATCTTCCAAGACCCCGAACCCTCTGAAGCAGGGTGTATGGAGGCACGTGCTATGAACCCTTGCCTATCTAAATGTCTTTACTCTACCTTTGCACAAAATTGTTGGTGTGCTTCTAATTGCAAAGAAATTTCCCTCAAAGCTTCCGTTCTTGCCTGTATTCTGGTGTCTTGTGATGCTGCACAGCTGTCAGTGAAGTTAGGATTTGACACTCTTTCAGATCTCTTCCTCAGCCCTGGGTGAGGACTGAGATTCCTCAGATTTTCTTGGTGGCAGATATGTGTACCAATGTCACGTGGGTCTGCAGAGTAAGTTCTAGGAGGCTGTGGTGACCTTCTGCACTGCCCACTGTTCCTTTCAGATTCCAGAACATAGGCTCAAGGAAGGCACTGTGGTCTGTCTGTCCTGCCTGCTTTCAGTTTTCCATACAATGAATGACTTGTTGAATCCTGCTGGATTCACTGGAAGATAGTTCTCAGGACGACCACTTATGCGCATGCACCAGTTCACTGGCCACATGGAACAGAGGCATCTCACACAAACATAGAGCCATCCCCTGCTTTCTACCCATTTCCAACCGTCTCAAGAACCTGCTACCATGCACACTCAGTCTTCAGAGGCCTCCTCTAGTAGGTGCCTCGTGGCTGCCTCCCATGCCTTCTATGTCAGCAGAAGATCCAGCTCACAGCAGGGGCAAAGACTCAGCCGGGTTAGACAGGACTTTGCATCACTGTTATTCTCCCCTGGATGTTTCTGCCTTTAGAAGCCAATTCCTGGCTACTAGTCAAGTGAGGCCTGTGCAGCAGAGGAATCAATCCATGTACTTATCCCCACCTTGAACTAAGATAAGGGCTACTGAATTAAGAAATTTTAACTTGTCTACATCTTCCCATTTCACTTTAGCTTCTATTGTTGTCCATTCCGGTCCCACCCTCATAGCCATCCTTTCTTTGTTTTTTCCATTCTAGAGTTCTGTGTTCATCCATGATTCCTACTGCTGGGAGTTTCCTCTCCTACTCACCATTAAGGCCCATCTCAAGTTCCTGATTCTATATCAAGTCAGTCCCAATCAGGCTAGAATTCAAGATCGATTATCCTATATTCTGCACAGGAGATATTTCCTATCTATGGTAAACTACCTTGACTACTTCACATGTGCTGGTGTTGGCTTATTGCATTAATGTAGTAGTTTTATTTGGTGTTAGGGATGCTGCCAGATATTAATTATCCTGGGTCCCTATCATGCATGACAAGAAGGCTTCAAAACCTCTGTTTCTGTTGGTTGACTACAGAAACAATTGGCAGTGGCTTACCAGCCTTTATTACTTGGTTCTACCCGCTCCCACCTTTCAGTAAAGTGCATACAGCTTCTTTTCTGTCCATAAAAGGTATTGATTGCCCTTGACATTTGTGAGATCAGAATGCTGAGGATGTTAAAACTATTCCAACAGCCAAGCCACTCATCAGCAGTAAGATTGGCAGATTAATCTGGTCCATTCATGCCCTTAGATTACTAGGGCATGCTTTAAGTGAGATTCTATTTTAACCAGAGAGCTTGGGTGGCTAAGAGGTCTTCCAAAAGTGTTCATTTTAATATGGCCTAGTGGCCTATCATACCACTAACATGTACAGGGGAGGAACCATAAAAACCATCTGATCCACCTTTGACCTAGAAAATGCAGTGGCACACCCAATGTCAAACATTAAACCAGACTTTCTGTGTCAAAAACACCTCTTCAACCCAGCCAAAATGAAAACTGACATATATATTCAGAGAAAAAAATGTTTCCTAGGGACCTAGCCACATTTTACATTTCTAGTTCTCACTTATAGGCACTCTGGTTACATCAGCTCAAAGGAACATGTCCAGATAGGTAATTGCTGGGAACAAACACCACTCACTCAGCTGGACCATCATGTGGTATCATGGTACCATTTCCATCTTATCTTACTGAATGAATATGCTCAAGTTGGCACTGACATGCTTGATCAGAAAGGTTGAGCATGTATATGACAGTACAGCTCTGGGTTTATCTTCAGCTCAGTGGAAAGTGTACCTTTGGGTTCATGGTGGACAATGTGGCAGCATCCTTGGCAAAGTACTATTCAACTCTGAATGTCATTGTACTCAATGCCTCAGTCCCCGTGGCCTAGAAGCTCCTGGGGTTTCACCAGTGCTACCACCGCGACTTCTAGCAGATGGAGCTACAAGTCTATGATAGTTGTGTCTCTAGCAAACTTATGAGAAAAATCAATGAGCTGAAATCTATCCTTGATGGGAGGTCAGGGCTTATGAGATGGATGTGTGAAAAGGCAATGTGTGTGAGGGCAGTGTGCATGTGTGAAGGCACAAAGATGTGAGGGCAGGCAAAGCGTGTGTGTGTGTGTGTGTGTGTGTGTGTGTGTGTGTGTATACCTCTACTAAAACTAAATGCTTTCAACTGGGTCAGCTGCCGCTTTCATTCACCTTCTCCTCCTGGAACTCAGGGACAGGTGGACAAATGGCCTCTGTGAAATACCTGGTTCCTCCTGTCAGTCATCATCAGGCCTTGTCCTAATATCCCCCCTTTATCTGCCTGTACCCCACCTTGCTATTCTTCTCCTTCTCCTCCCACCTCTACTATTTCCCCGTTTCTTCTCCTCCCTCCCCTGTTGTGCCCCCTTATTCTCTTACTTTCCTGGCAGGTAGAGACCCGAACACCCTCTGTGCTTTGAATGCTCTTGCAAACTGGCCCCTGTGAGTTCCCATTCCCAGCCCTTCATCTCAAGGACTGGGCATCAGCAGTGTCTCCTTCTGACCTTGAGGCCCTCTGTACTACAGTCTTCTAGCAGCCACATGTTCAGTGCTACCCTCTGCCCTGGAGTGTCCTCTGTGTTGTCTCTGCCTTCTTTCTCAGCCCTGGGCTCATTCCAAGCACTGCCATCACCCTGTCCCCAGGCTGAATCTTCCATGCATTGCAGCTCTCCTGGGATGATGATTCTGCAGGGTAGGACCTCAGACAGAAAAGGGCTAGTGCTTGTACTGTGTGGTCTCTGCCCTAAGCCATTCAAGTTCTGCTCCTCACCCTCTTGGAGAGCAGGGTGTGGTGGTTTGAATAAGAATGCCCCCCATAGGTTCATAGATTTAAATGGTTGGTCACCAGGGGGTGGCATTATTTGAAAAGATTAGGAGGTGTGACCTTCTTGGAAAAAGTCACTTGTGGTATAAAGAGTTTTAAAAAGCCCATGTCAAGCCCAGAGTCTCTCTCTCAACCAGTCAACCAAGATGTAGCTTTCAGCTACTTCTCCAGCACCATTTCTGCCTGTGTGCCACCCCATGCTTCCCGCCATGCTGATAATGGACTAAACCTCTGAAACTGTAACTATGCCCTCAGTTGAATGACTTCTGTAAGAGTCGCCTTGGTCATAATGTCTCTTCACAGCAGTAGAACAGTGACTAAGACATAGTGACATGATTGTTCACCACTGTGATTCAGTAAGTAACTTGGAAACTTGGGTGTTTAACAAGTAGCGTTTACTGAGTTTGAGTGAAGGAGCATGGGAGGTCTCCCCAGGCCTTCTGCTTCATCATGGCTCCCCTTCTCTATATGAAATCCTGCATGGCCCCTTCCTGACTCAGTTTCTTTCCCAACATCATGTTAAACATCCTCTGTGGTAGTTTGAATGTATTTGGCCCCCATAAGCTCCTAAGGAGTGGCCCTAATAGGAGGTGTGACTTTGATGGAGTAGATATGACCTTGTTGGAGAAAGTGCATTACTGTGGGGGCGGGCTTTGAGGTTTCCTATGCTCAAGCTACTCCCAGTGTCACAGTTGACTTTCTGTGGCCTTCTGATAAAGATGCAGCCTGCACCGTGTCTGCTTGCATGCTGTCATACTCCCTTCCATGATGATAATGGACTGAACCTCTGAAACTGTAAGTGAGCCATCCCAATTAAATGTTTTTCTTTATAAGAGTTGCCGTGGTCATGGTGTCTCCTCACAGCATCAGAAACTCTAACTAAGACATCCTCCTTCTTCATGCTCAGCTATCTAGGACATGTATACCTACTGTTTCCCTCTTCCTCACAAACTCCCTTGGAGCTCAGATCATCTCATCTTCTGAGAGCTTTGGCAAAACCTTCTCCTCAGGGAGAAGTTGAGTCCTTGCTTTGGGTATTTCTTTGTGTACATGGCACTGCCCATGATTACCAGGATTGAGATGGGAAAATTATATCACTTTAGTATGGCTCATATATTCAGATAGAGATAGCCCTAATTCAAATAGTTCACTGGTGAAACTTGCTCTTACATCTATCTATCACTTCTTTCTCTATCTCCCTTTAATTCTCAAGGCTGAAAAATTTCTCAGAAACATACAGTGAATGGCCAACATCAGGTAGACGAATACACACAGGGTTACCTGTCTTCTTTGAAACTGGCACAGTCTCCCTGGGAAGAAATTTTACAAGTGGGTAGTGAGTTTGCAGCAAGTGTCTCATCAGATTCTAAGACAACAGAGTACTGTATTGTGTTGTAATGCAGAAAAGGAAACCTCTCTGAGGAAAGTTGTGATCATCCTCTGGGTAGATGGAGAATCATAGGACACTTGAATGACGTAGACTATGTAGCTAGGAGGAACTGGATGTTAAACTGTGTATGAATACACTCTGGGAAGATGGCTAATATGTCTTGTCCAAGTCCTGCAGCTAACAGAACCAACACTAGGGTGATTCGAGTCTTCCCACTTCTAAAGTTTCAGAAAATCAGACCGCTGCTGTCAGGATGCTTCCTTACATTGAAATCCATGAGTTTGACAGAGTGCATTTGAAGTAGAACAGATCTGGGGGCCTTCATAAAGTCGAACTTCTGTCTCTGCCTTATATTCAGAACCAATGACAGAACTCAGAAATAATCACAGACCACCATGGACACATGTGCTTCTATCTCTGACTATGGTACATCTGATGGGTCACATGATCTTTGAGGGCAGGAGGCTACCTCCTTGACCTTTAATCATATTTCCTGGTTTAGGGACCCCTATGCAATCAGTCTTCTGTAAGTAGTGTGTCAAGATATCATGGATCTCTCTAGACTCACAGTTTCTTCTACATGTTCATAAAAGTTGGCGATCACTTCAAAC